>JANIIA010000010.1:36478183-36489997 GCA_027478495.1 Erythroxylum alaternifolium | reverse complement strand
TGTACAGTCATTTACATGTGCAAAAATTCACTATTCATTTACATGTGTATGCATGAACATATCAAAACAATTTTAAGCACTTATAACCTATTCCAAATGACTATTTTACCCTTCCCATTGGCGAGGGGATGTTACACATCTTCCTGTTGGTTGCTAGCTAATTGTTCTAGAATTCAAGATTTATTGCATTAGAGTGTCTTAGAAGACTAGACAACTAGACTAGGTGGAATAAAATCAAAACGATCGTTAGACTATTATGTGATGATCCTATCCTGGATAAACAATTTAAATCCAAGGCTTCCATATCACAGACAATGTGCATATTAGTGTTAGACAAATCAAGTAAATCCAAATTAATGACCAGTTGAGTAATGTACGAACCTAAGATTAAAAGTTTATTTTTCTTTTGAATTATATAACAAAATTGTGTAATCAACCAATAATGTAATTTCACTGCAATGTTTTGTTCCATGCAAGAAAAAGGGATTTTAACTTTAACTAAAGTCCCTGTACTAGCCTTTTTTCCTAAAAAGTTATAAGCAAAGAAAAGTTGTAAATATTTGAATACAAGTTTCTTCAAATATAAACTTATTGAAGCACTTGGGTTATAAGGAGTAGAATCAACAAACCATTTATTCTGTAATTCAACAAGTTGAAGATAAAAAGAATGTTCACATTTTGAGCTTATGAATAGTTTCTTTTTATCATTAACCTTTTTCTCAATGAAACCTATCAAAATATTAAATTAAAAAATAAAAATAGAAATTCCCTTCTCATCCTTTTGAATTTGACATTCCCTTTCATAAATAAATTAAGGTTAGGATCATATTAAACTCAAAAGTCATATAAAACAAACCATTTATTCTGTAATTCAACAAGTTGAAGATAAAAAGAATAATCACATTTTGAGCTTATGAATAGTTTCTTTTTATCATTAACCTTTTTTTCAATGAAACCTATCAAAATATTAAATTAAAAAGTAAAAATAGAAATTCCCTTCTCATCCTTTTGAATTTGACAATCCCTTTCATAAATAAATTAAGGTTAGGATCATATTAAACTCAAATGACATATAAAACACACGTGTCAATTCAACAAAGGTAGATTTTTGCATATTCTCCTAATTATGCCATCCCATTTGATCTACCAAGCATCAAATTCTTCTTTAATATGCAATTCTTCTAAGGTCTAAAGATGAGGATACTTACAAGCATATATTTTCTATTCACATAATTCTTCATATCTTTTCTTATCTTGTTCATCATGGAAGCTATTGAAATCTCTAATTTTGAGCTTTAGATTGCTAGCCAACTCCACCTTCTTCCCTTTTTATGTTCTGGGCCTTAACAATGGAGCTCCTCACTGTTGTTCTAATTAAGAGGAATCTACTAGAGAATGGGTGAGGGGTACCAAAAATTATATCCAATTATTTGTTCCAATGGTTCTGGTTCTTAGGGTTGTTTTATATAGGTCGTTGGAATCACTCTCCTAGCCTGTAATTTTATTCTTCCAATTCTTGCTGTGAATCTACACTAAATTGAGGTGTTAGATGATGTTCCTACTGTTAAGTTTGATTGACTAGGACTAATGGATTTCGATTGGACTGAGTGTGGGAATTTTCCTTATATGGTCATTGTGGGTGGTTGGTGGGTATGGTCGAGTTTGGGTAATGGTGCTACTGGGAGGCTTGTCAGGATGTGACTTGTGCGACATAGGTATATTGGATGTGTGGCAGTTTAATGAAAAGAAGTGATTTTAGGGCTTTTTTCATTGTACATGGTCACCACATGACCGTATCAAATGTTTGAGACTATGTCACTATATTTTACTTCAGACATCCCTAGGACACACATTTATATGGACTTAGATGGTCCATCTTACATGACCATGTTTGGCTTGTATAGACATGTCCTTCAAAATAACTTCAATTGCGTAGATTTATGGTTTTAGGGACTTACACGGTCCATCTTACATGATCATGTTTGGGTTCACATAGGCGTATCTTTAACTACATAGGCATGTCTAATAACTACACAACATTATTCCACCTATACACGGTTCTAGGGACTTACATGGTCCATTCCATATGGCACTGTTTGGGTGCAAATAAGTGTGCCTATAACTATATAGACATGTTCTGCAAACAACTTAAATTCTTCAGTTTTATCTGGATTCTACCTAAATTTTTCCCTTTTTGATCTATAAAGGCAATTAAGACCAAAAAAGAAGTAAAAGAAAATTCAAACATGAATTGAATTAAAATAGAAGGAAGAAAAACTTAAAGTGTCTCCTATAAGCGCTTTTAATGTCCTTAGCTCAATAGTGTTGTTATTAATTCATAGGAATAGTTTAGATTATTTAAATCCACTTCCCCCACTGTTGCAATGTTCATATTCTTATAATAAGGTTTAAGTCGATGACTGTTAACCTTAAAAACTGTGGAGGTAGATATGCTTTGGATTTTAACTGCATTGTGTGGACATGAATTAATTATAATGAATGGCCCAATCTAAGGGATCTAACTTACCTCAAAATAGTCGAAGCTTAGAATGGAGAAGGAGAACCTTTTTTTCCAACAAAAAGTTTTTCAGTAATAAATTTTTCATGTAAAGCTTTGGTTCTCTTTATATTTTCATATGATTCGCTAAAAATTTCTTTAAGTTCTTACAGCTGTAGTTATCTATGGTTCCTACCTTCATCAAAACTCATATTACACTACTTAATAGCCAAAAATACTTTATTGTTTTAATTCAATAAGGAGGTAATAAGCCTTACCAAATACTAACCTATAAGGTGACATACCAATCGTTGTCTTATAAGCTATTCAGTATGCCCAAAGTGAATCTTCAAGTCGTAAGATCCAATTTTTTCTTATTAGTCCAACCATGTTTCTATGAATAATTTAATTTATTAGTTCTAAAATTTAGCTTTCTCATTTGTTTACAAATGATATGATGTACTAATCTTATGAATCTCTCCATACCATTCGGTTGCAAAAATATTTACCTTGATCTCTCATTTAGGCTCATGAAATTTCAAACCTGCAAAAATGTTATTATTAAGAAAACCTACAACAACTTTTGGAATCTTAGTTTAGGTGGCTTTTTCTTCCACCTATTTTGACATGTAATTGTCAACCAAAAAATATAAACAAAACTAAAAGAAGAGGGAAAGGGTCCGAATTGATACCCAAAATGTAAAAAATTTAACGAACTAAAACTAGAGTTTGTAACATCTTATTTCTTTAGGTGATGTTCCCTATGCTTTGACATCAATCATAAGTTTCATAAAATAGTAAGCGTCTTGAAATAACTAAGACAGAAAGACTAAAATTTTTCTTGTTGTTCATTTAGCAGCAAAATGTCCTTACATAAGCGTTTAAAAGGCAAAATATAAGGATGTATGATATTTCATTATTAGGTACACACCTTCAAATTATCTAGTTAGAATAATGCTTTACTTTTTTAGTTAGAGATCAATTGCCTTGAGGCTAACGTGGGATCCGCTCAAGGTCCTACCGATTTAGGTAAATATCTAATGCACTCACCCACTAGAGAGATAATTTTTGGAGGAGAAATTATGCGTTTTTGGGAACCACAAATATAGGTCATCCTGTATATAATGTTTAGTATCACTCTTGAGCTTATCCTGTTGAGCTTTAGATAGACCTACAGGTAATATATTAATAGTTAAATAATTTACTCTATTTGCATATTATAACAACTGGATTCTTAAAGAAAACAAATACTTATCTAAAAAATTAAAGTTATATGAACATGAGACAAATAGCTTAAACGATCTGACACTCTATTTTCAACAACTTGCTTAACTTTTATTTCCAATTCAAAATCACTCAACAATGAGCTCCACCTCATCAATCTTAATTTTAGTTCCTTCTTTGATGAAAAATACTTAAGAGTTGTATGATTGGAGAAAACAATGACTTTAATACCTAATAAGTAAGATCTGAAATTTTCCAAAGTAAAAGCTACCACTAATAACTCTTCTTATGTTACTGAGTAATTTTTTTTGCATCAATTAAGGTTTTTTTAGGATCATTTAAGATCATAGAAGCATAGTAAATTATATGAGGTACTTATATCATTCCTAAAATAACTCCTACAATTTTGTCACTTATATCACATATAATTTCAAACTACAATTCCCTCTTTGGAGATTGAATGATAGGGCCGAAACTAGTAAATTTTTAGCTTATTAAAGGCTTCTTTGCAATTATCATCGAATTTAAAAATAACATATTTTTGGAGTAGCTTGCACAATAGAGATATTATTTTTGGAAAACTCTTAATTAACTTTTAACAAAAACTTGTATAGCCAAGAGACGACAAACTTTTCGTATATTAGGGGTAAGACAAAGATTGAATAACATCAATTTTGGCCTTATCTACTTCAGTTCACTAGAAAAAATAACATGACCCAAGACTGTAACTTTCTTGACCATAAGATAAAAAATTTCAAAATTAAGAATGGGTTTAGTCTCCACACATCTTTGTAGAAGGGGTTTATTTTTTGGAAAACCCTTAATAAACCTTTAACAAAACTTGTATAGCCAAGAAATGAGCAAACTTTTCACATATTAGGGGTAAGACAAGGATTGAATAACATCAATTTTGGTCTTATCTACTTTAGTTCCCTAGAAAATATAACACGACTTAAGACTGTACCTTTTTAACCATAAAATAAAAATTTCCAAAATTAAGAATGGGTTTAGTCTCAACACATCTTTGTAGAATCAATCTCAAATTATGAAAACACGTATAAAAAAGTATCATTAAATAAAAAAATCCATAAAAACTTCAATAATCTACTTTACATAATCTAAAAATATGCTTATGATGCATCTTTGAAAAGTAGTTAGTGCATTATAAGTGCAAAAAGGCGTTAGCCTATTTGTAAAAGTTATAAAAGGACAAGTGAAAGTTGTTTTTTCTACTGATCCTTTAAAACAATTGCGATCTGTAGGTATCATGAAATACCATCAAAACAATAATAAAATGCTTTACCAACTAATCGTTCTAACATTTGATTAATATATGGGAGAGGGAAATGATCTTTTTAAGTTGCCAAGCTTAATTTCTTGTAATCAATTCAAACTCCACATCTATCTAGGATTCTAGTAGGAGCTAAATCTCCTTCTTGAGTGGTAATGACTATAATTCTAGTCTTATTTAGAAGTACTTATATAAAGTGAACCTACTCATTATCTAAAATTAGGTAGATTATTCCAGCTTAGGATAGCTTAAAAATTTCTTTCTTTACTACCTCCATCTTTGGTGGGTTTAATATTCTTTAAGGTTGTGTTATAGGTTTAGCTCCATCTTCTAAGAGAATCTTATGTATACAAGTAGAAGGGTTGGTGCCTTTAATATCCGCTACCATCTATCCAATGGTCATCTTAAGCTTTTCAAAACTTCCATTAATTTCTCTTCTTGTGTAAAGGTTAACTTACTTGAGATTATTACTAGAAAAGTATCTCCCTCTCTAAATAACATGTATTTTAAGTGTTTTATTAGCGATTTTAACTCCAATTTTGGTGCTTAAACAACTGAAGGGACGAGCGGGTCATTAAATGTTGGTATGCCTAAGTCTGAGTAATAAACAGTATGCATCCATTTGACTTCCGTGAAATTGTACTAGATTGTTATACACTCCTGTAAATAAAAGTTAAGGGAAATTTTAATATCTTTATCATTAAAAAGACTTTCCATCATAGCTATCTCTATCTCATTCTTCCTATTAATTTTGAACTAATTTTGTGCTATCGAATCCAAAATATTAACTATCAAAATAGGAAAATCATCATCATAATAATTTATTCTATCATATATATTAAACTAAATAGTATCCTTATTAAATTCCATGGTCAAAGTACCATTTGGACATTAAAAAATTAATTTTTCATTAATAAGCACAAGAACATCCTCTACTATTCCCTTGGGATATATATTGGACCTATCTGCTAATTGAATAACTACCCTAACTTATTCTGATGGTGCCAAATTAAGGGATGATTAAATAGAATAAGGCATGACCTTAATAGATGCCCCTAAGTCTAGCATGACTTTTTTCCATGTTAGAACCATTAATAGTGTATGATATGGAAAACATACATAGATCCTTAAACTTTTTTAGGAGAGTTTTTCGAAAGATAGCAGACATATTTTTTATCATGCTTACATTTTCAATCCCTTTAGATTTTTGTTTTCTTTTTGAAATACACAGTTCCTTTAACAATTTAGCATATCTAGGAATTTTTTAATTACATAGATATGGTTAATATTTACCTCATATTTTCAAAATGTCTTGTACAAATTGGTTTCTCTTTCTAACTTTTTGTTATCCTTCAACGCATCTAGAAAAGAAGGAACTATAAATTATGGAGGAGCAGCGACTTACCCTTAGTTATGGGAATCCTTTCGTCTGCTTCATCATGTTCATCATCTTTTGTATATGAATTTGATGATGGTCTGGCTTTTATAAGCTGCTTTATTAGCTTTCCACTTCATAATGTAATAACACTGGAACTCTTCTTGGGATTTTTTTCCTGTTTTTTAATGATAATTTATTCAAAATTTGAGATTTTAAATGACTAAACATATATAGTGACTAACTGACCCATCTAATTTTCCAAATTCTAAATATTGGCTTTTGTCTCTTGTTGAAATTTAACAGTATTAGTAGCTAATGCTTTAAAAATGTCTGCAAGAGACATATTTAAATTGGATGTTTGGGCTTGTTACAGTTATCTCAGAGGATGGGGTTGCTTGTATTGTTAAAAATTAGCCATAGGCTGATCTATTGCATTACCATATCAATAATTTGGATGGTTTCTCTAATCAAGTTTGTATATGTTTAAATATAGATTATGTTGACGTTGAGGTTTTCTTCAAAAGCCTCTTGTTGCGTTTACTTGTCTTACAAAATCTTTTTGTATTGTTGGACACATATCAGTTAGTTGTTCTACTAACCTAAATATTTACTAAAATGTAAGATCATCCATATGTTTTTTTTAGGAGATGAAACATTTACCTCATTAACTCGTCGGGTCTAGTGGTTTTTTCAGTACTAAACTATTGGGAATCAGATGTCATAACAATGATCAATATATGAGCCTCATATGTTGTTTTGTCAACTACTGACCCTCCACTAGTGACGTTGATGATACTCCTCTAGGTTAGTAGAAGTCCTTTATAAAAAATACTGAATTAGGAGTTGTTCACGAATTTAGTGATGTGGGAAACTAACGTACAACTTTTTGAAATGCTTCTAATACTCATACAAAAACTCTCCTATTTGTTGTCAAATGCCATATATCTTCTTTTGAAAGCTAGATACCTTGAAAGCTAGAATTTGTTTCAAAAAATTCTTCTTCATTTTGTTCCATGTGGTGATACTAGTGGATGACAAGTAATATAACAAATCTTGGGCATTGTCTAAGAGAATGAGAAAGCCCATACATTTATTTAATCTTCATTAACACCATTGGGCTTCATTCCTGTACATATGATATAGAACTCTTAAAGATGCTTATATGGATCCTCACCTTTAATATCACAAAAATTTGGAAACAAATGAATTAAACAAGAATTTAATTCATAAGTAGAGTTTACTTTAAAATTTGGATAAATTTTGTATTGATTGTTAGTTCAAATCTGGTTCAATAATTTCTCATACTGTTCAATTGTTTGCCATGTTTTCCATTGTTTCACTAATTGTAGTATTGCTCTACTTCCAAATTTTTGTTTTTATCCTTAGATTTTTTGCAATCATTTCAATCTCTGGATATTATTATAAATCAGCTTGCTTTGAAGATCTCGTAAAAAAAAATAGAAACCAAGAATTCCTTACAACAAACCCAAAATTTGAAGGAGCTATTGTCTCCACTATAAATTAGATCTTAAATTTTTGTAATAAAACAAACGTAATATAGGAAAGTAAGGTTCAATCCCATAAATAATTCTTGTTCAACATTCATTATGAAAGAAAATATTTAACAAAATAGGGTTGTAATGATATGAAAGAAAATATTTAACAAAATAGGGTTGTAATGATATGAAGTTTTATGATGAAAAAATAAAGTAAATAATAAATCGAGAGTTATCAATAAAATGAATCTTAGTTTATTTATCAATAAAATGAATATTAGTTTATAGTTGTTTTTAGCTTTGAAACTACGATTGATCATCATTACAAAAAAGTATTTTGTTAATCAAATATTAGATATGATATTAAATTCATGTCTTTACTTAGGATTAGCTAATTGAAAACAAATAATTCAACCATATTGTTTAACAACCTTAAATACGATCCAAAATTTAATTAAACAATAACTTTAAAAAATGAAATACCATCGAATCATGATAAAGAGAATTAGTCAAAAATGGACATAACTACTACTAACATCTAATAAATAAAAATTATTCTAAGTTCTACTAAAGAAGGGGAAAGAAAATTTTGTGAAAGGTTGGAAGAAACGAAGGAAACATTGATGATTTGCTAATTAGGTAAAATTGTGACACATCAATTCTACTAAAGTGGAGCCCACAACAATTAAAATAAGTTTAACTTTTGTGTATTTTAAATGAAGAGTTGTAACTTTTATGAAGAATTTGTGGACATTTGATCTTTTAGGTGTATGGTGAATGGCGTGACCATCCATATTCCTCACTTTGTCTTCTTTTTGGGTTTTAGTCGTAAGTGTGGAGTTTGTCAGAAAACTCTCTTCTTCATACTTGGTCCATTAATTTGCAACTGATGTGGATGGTGGTATGGGTAAATTCATCTCCCACTTACACATCTTTTTGTGGTCAGTGTGGCTGTCATGTATTATCAACAAAACAATATAGAATTAGTAGAGAGGAACGTCAGCTTGTATTTATTCTTTTAGTTAACTGAATTTGCTGGACATTCTTCAAATTCTTTCAGAGTTTGTTACAAATTTGTCGGGTCTGTTAATAGGGATATTCCTTGATTGCTAGCTGTATGTTGTTAGAGTTTGTTAAAAGTTTGTTGGGTTTATTAACAGGTATTCCCTAATTGCTAGCCTGATTCAGATTCACCTCTCCTTAGTAACTGGAGTAGAAATAATTCAATGGTCATAAGTTGGCTATTAAACCGTTTGAGTAAGGAAATTGCTAAGATCATATTATATTTCAGCATATCTCGTGAAGTATGGTTTGAGTTAGTTGAAAGATATGACCAGTCCAATGGAGTTTTAATTTATCAAATCCAGAAGGATTTGTATTTAACTTCCCAAGGAGATGATAGCGCCTTAACTTAATTCACTAAGATGAAACGTATTTGGGGCTAATATAAATTGCTTCTTAACAGTCCTGTTTGTATGTGTGGTGCTGCAAGTGTCATGGAAAAAATACAAGAAGATCAGAAATTATTTCAACTTTTTATAGGGCTTAATGATTCTTATGTTGCGGTTAGAGTTTAGATATTGATGATGCAACCTATTCCTAACATTGCCTCTGCTTACTCAATTCTTATTCATGAAGAAAAATAAAGGGAGATCGCTTCTTCTACTCAATTCATTCAAGAGTCTTCAGCCATGAATGTAATTTTTGTTGGTTATAATTCTGGTAACAAATAAGAAAATAATGGAAAGAATAATAAGAAGTTCAATCCTAACGTAATTTGCAATTTGCAATTACTGTAAAAAGCCAGGACATGTGAAAGCTTAATGCTATCAAATTAATGGCTTTCCTTCATATTTTAAGTTCACCAAACCCAAACGCTTTAGTTAAGCAAATTTAATCAATATTCAATATGCTTCTAAAGGTGCTTCTTAAGCCTAAACAGATCATGGCAATGTTGCTGTAGCTTAAATTACTCAAGAACAGTATAATCAACTCATCTAACTCCTAAACCAATATAAAAATAATGATCAATCCACTGGTATTTCTCAAAGGAATCTCATTATTACTTTTGGTTCATCCAATTTCATGGGTAGCTACAGTGATAAATTAACAATAATGTCTGTTTGAATTGTAAGCTCTTGCAATTCTATTTCTGGACTTGATCATTTATATGCTTCATGGATACTTGACTTTGGTGCATCTGATCATATGTGTTCTGATAAGACCTTGTTTTCTTCTCTTAATCAACTCCCAAATTCTTATTCCATAACCTTGCCTAATGGTTTTAATATTCCTGTACCAGCAATTGGACAAGTCAAACTCGATGACCACATCATTCTTTCTCACGTGCTATTTGTTCCTTCATTTAAATACAACTTCATTTCTATATTCTAACTTGTCACTCAATTAAATTGTACCATCCTTTTCCACGCTAACTATTTTCTTTTGCAGGCCCCTTCATTGAAGAGGCCAATTTCCCTTGGTAAGAAGGTTTATACATTCTACATCACAAAAAAGACAATACGTCAACCATGAACACTCTTCTTTAGCTGATAATATCTTACACTCCGATTGTAATACCTTTAAATTCATTCTCAGTTGCACTAGTTCTTCATATGCTGATGTACATCTTTGGCATGGTAGACTTGGCCATTTACCTGTAAATAAACTGAAGCTTTTGTTGGTTATACCATATACATTTAGTGATATTCTGCCTTGTTTTATCTGTTCATAAACTAAACAACACATATTACTATTTCCCAATAGCTCAATCAAAACTGCAGAACCCTTTGATATTATTCATATGGATATTTGGGGACCTTACAAACATCGTACTTATAATAGTTTTCGTTATTTCATGACCATAGTGGACGGTTATAGAAGAAATACATAGGTTCATCTTTTGTCGTATAAAAGTAGTGGTTTCACAATGATCAAGTCCTTTATATCCCTCATTCAAACTTAGTTTCACAAGACCATAAAAATATTGAGAATCGATAATACTCCAAAATTATGTAATAGTAGAGAAGGAAAAGAATATTTAGCTTCCCTGGGGATAATTCATCACAAAAGCACACCCTATGCTCCATAACAAAATCGAGTAGTTGAGCATAAACACAAACACATATTAGAGGTTTCTCGAGCTCTTCTTTTTTGAATCAGGATTATCTATCTCTTATTGAGGGGAATGTGTTCTCACTGTAGTTTATTTAATTAATAGAATGCCAACTCAAGTTATCAATGGAGTCAGTCCATTCGAAAGACTGTTTAAATCCAAACCTCCCTTGAATCACCTTAGAAATTTTAGTTGCTTGTGCTATGTATCCACTAATGCTAAGGAAAGAGACAAATTTCAGCTAAGAGCATTTCCATGCATTTTTATTAGGTATCCATTTGGTTAAAAAGGATACAAGGTCCTCTATCTTTCTACCTATCAAATCATCATTTCCAAAGACATACACTTTTACGAACATATTTTTCCTTTACAAAAATCTTCATCTCCTACTACAACTACTTCTGATATTCCTTTACCTAATGTCATTATTGATAATTATCCTTTACATTCTTCTTCACACATTTCTGATTCTCTGTTATTGTCTTCACCTTTTGTACCGCCACAAAATGTTTCCTCTCCTAACCACCACAAAATGTTTCCTCTCCTAACTTACCCATTTCATGTTCACCACTACAGCAATCTTCATCATCTTCTCTTCGTCATTCTTTAGATCCTTCCTCTTCAGTTTCCCATATCGTGATATTCCTCTTAGAAGAACTATTAGACAAGTGAAATTACCTTCCCATTTACAAGATTTTGTGTACAATTATCCATTTTTCTCTGACCCTTTTTATTCTTGTCATCATATTCTCACCAGTACATATACAGGGCACCTTTTTTCTAGTGTTTATGGACTTATGGATAGAACTGTGT
>JANIIA010000010.1:36107312-36119417 GCA_027478495.1 Erythroxylum alaternifolium | reverse complement strand
CCACCACCTGCCCCTCCACCAACGCCTACGTTACCACCAGCTCCTCCACCACCGCCTCCACCTTTTCCTTTACCAGTACCTCCTCCAGCTCCTACAGCTCCACCAGCGCCAACTCCTACTCCAGCACCAGCACCAGCACCAACCGACCCTCCACCTCCACCTCCTACTCCACCGCATCCATGGCCACCACCCTTGAGGACAACAGCATGCTCTTCGTTAAGTTTTCGCCCTTGTGCTATTCCTACCACCATCATCAACATGAACAACAGTATAGCTATGCTACTAATAGTTCCCGAAGTCCCCCCCATGTGTGATGCCTCGCTCTCTCTTGCGCCTTAACCTGTAAACCCTCGAGAGAAGTATAGTATTCAAAAAGAACGGTATCGCGTTCCAAACTAACAACTCACACACCAAACCTGCCTGCTGCAAATGATCTGTGTTCATGCAACCCTATTTATAATATCTAACTCACAGAGCTGTACTTTTCATGTTTAGTAACCCGTGGAAAGCATAATGATTTTATCTTTGCAAATGCGTGACACAAAATTTCAACTAGCATTTTGGATTTTGACATGGAAACTTATGACCGGCGACACCTAACCTGCACTGATGTTCTCTCGAGAACACGGGGGCTCATTGCCACCCCATGTCATTATCCTCATAAACCAAACGTGGCAATGTAGAATGAGAAAGTGGCACTATTGCTCTACAAAAACAAACAGTGTCGTCCATAACTAACTTGGAGAAGAAAATTCCCTGCCGATTCTTGAAGGATCGAAAGGAAGAATCGCCTGGCTTTTGATTTACAGTTCAATGAGTACATGGTAATGGAGAATACGTGCCTGTAGCCAAGGCTTTCTACGTTGCAGAAGGATACAGCCATATCCAAAAGGTCAACAACAAGAGCTATGCAGTAGGTTAAAAGTGCATGGCGATGATTGTAAATATGACGATCCATCACTCCACTTACATTACTTGGCATGCACGGCAGGACGAGTTAAAGATTATTACATTAACTTAAGATTATATTAGCCTTAATCTGTGTTAGCTTGTTAATTTGCAATCATCATATAGAACCAACGAAATCGAATTCCAAGTCAACTTAACAAATACAGACAAAATTTAATTCTGTTTTCATCTTTCAAAAATTCTCTTTCTCATCCCAAGTGTTTAGTATTATGCACATAAAGTGACAGGATAGCACCACCTAATAATAAATTTATAAATGGGCTTGTTTGGTTCCACTTTCTCAGCAAGATACAAACAGTCGGCAATACAATCGGTTGGATTAACTTAGAAAAGCAAAAACTCAGAAGTCTGAACCCGATAAAAAAATTGCGACATACCCCATAAGTTCTATCAAATTGTTGTTTATCAAATTCTTTATTACTGTAGCATAAAGCAAAAGTCCCATGGCCGTGACATTCTGACATCAGGTGATGATGAACTGTTAATTTGGCAAATGATCAAGAAGTGAATTGTTAACAATAATCTCCCCAGACATTCCTGAGCATGTTGCCCGATTGAGTGAAGGGTGTAGTTAGCCACCCTGAGTCTCTGATCAGGAAAAAAAAAAGAAAACCCTCTCATAATTTGCATCCATTTTATGGAACCATCCCATTGAAGTCACAGATTACATGTTAACGTGTAAAATTGAGTCTGAAAGATCAAATCTGTAATACAATCGGTTGCTTGTGGGGAACAAAGTCAACCAAGTGTATCATATGCAGATGGGATTCGAGAACTGTGTGCAGCTTAGAGAGCTGGGACATTGTCTGGAGGACACCATTGTATATGCCTCTTTTCTATTAACTTTCATATATCACAGGTTGAAGGTGATGAACAAAAATTTGCAGGCAAAAACAAACAGTTACAAAGGTAGCGTTTGCAGATTAGAAATTTGATCCAACACCACATTTTCTGAATAGCTTCTATCATCATGAAGTAAAAGCACGTTCACTGTTAGAAAATGCAAACTCTCCTTCACTGTGCCAGATTTTCTCAACCAGGCGGCAAGTAGAGATCCTCGTGATATAAATCGACCTAAACTGCATGTAGATAGCTGAAAGGGTGAGGCCATGTTTGTGAGAAGTGCCTGAATTGCTCGTCTCAATGCACTGTCTCCAACTACCTTGCTATGTTTGCCCCATCCGGTCAAAATGCTGAAAGAAGTGTTAGAATTTCCTCTTATAAATGGAATATTAACATAAAACATTTAATTAGTAAAGACATGCAAACAATTTTACACACCTTAACCATTTTGGTAACTCATGTCCCTCAAACACTAGAGAACGTATATTCATCAACCATGCATGAATCATAGCCCGAGCAGCGCCAGGAGACACCAGATGCAAATCTAAGTAAGAATCAGACCATGAATTCTCCCACACTTGCCGACGCTTGCCAAATACAAACAACTGAGCTCCTTGTTTCTGAAAACAGATATAAAATTACGAAAGACCGAAAAATAAATGAAATATGAGGAATTGGAATACTGTGGTGCATCATAGCAAAGGAAAGTTAAAGCTAACTTTTAGCCACTACCTGACCGAAGTGCCATAGCATGTTGGTGAGAGCATTATAAAAGGCAGATGCTGTCGAAGAATCCATCAACTTTACTTCATTAAAGAGGGCCAGTGCTTGCACCCAAAAATTTTCTCTGTAGCCCATAAGAAGGCCATGTGCAACACCATAGACCGGATTATCAAACAATCAGAGCTCCTCCAATAACATTGAAGCAACTTCAAAAGAATTACAACGGCTGCAATCCAAAAAAATTTCAAACTATTGGAACTTCTGTACATAAAGACCATTCGCATAATGCTAGTGCATAAAATTGAAGACAGGCAGAAGAAACAGGAAACAACAAACTCATGAAAACGAGCCAAATAGGGCTAATGTACATCAAAATCAAGATAGATAAAAGTTATACATCAGCCAATTAATCCTTATTAGATTGACGACACTGAAGTCCAGTCAGCTAATCAATCCCACCCCAGATGAGCAATCAAAAGAAATGAATCTAAAACTAACTATTTTGTCAGTAAAACTTCTTTGAGCCTCTCTAATTTGAACCAGCAGTAAAGAAAAAAATATCTTTTCCAGAGTCCTCACACTATCCCCTCGAGTTCATACCCTTGCAAACTTTGCAAATATGAAGGCTTTTCCTCAAATCTCACATTGCATCCAAGACCACAGCAAGTTCAAAAACAAAGTAGTTGCCCTACAGCAATGCAGTTCAAGCATGATAAGTCCAAACATGTTGAACATTCCTCGTGCAGATACATACTATGAGTATCACATAGACAAAAAGAAACCGTACGGTACAGGACAAAAAATACCTGCATGTATTGAGAATAGCTGAAAAGGTGACAACATTTGGCTTGATTTTCAGATCATGCATTTTCTGAAAGACTCCCAAAATGCACAAAATTTCCTGTTTCCCTCTGATCTTTGTGTGACTTGCCTGATCAGCAGTAAGCTGCCCAAAAATATTGATTACATTGCTGTCTCCTTCACTTGCCACCTCACTTACTAAACCATTCTCTGCAACTCTTGATGATAAATTTCCAGATCCGAATTCACTGGTTTCACTGTCATCATCAACAATATGTTCCACTGCTGGTCTGCCAAAGGCATCAATTATGGAGTTATAAGTGACAACATTAGGCCTAATTCCCTCCTTTGTCATCTCATCAAGTAAAGTCACAGCAGACTCCACCAAACAATTCTTGCACAATGCATCTATAAGTGCAGTATAAAGGACAACATCAGCCTTCAAGCCCACTTGTTTAAACTCCTTAGAAACTTCCATTGCTTGTCTACACAAACCGGTGGAATAAACATCGATCAATGTTGAATAAGTTAATAAATTAGGAGAGACACCTTCAGCTTTCATTTCTTTAAGCACTCTCCTAACCTCATCGAACTCACATTGTCTCCCATACCCGCCCAAAGGAGCATTATAAGACACACCATCTTTCTTTACACCAGAATTCTCCATTCTTTACTAACATCTGAAGCATCCTTAAACCTACCAAGCTTAGCATATATGGATAAGAAACTCTATCCAAACTGATACCCATAGACTTCAACTCATCAAATAATTTAAGTACATCATTTAATCTACCAGCTTTAGCGTACCCAGCAATCATGGTACTATAAGTGACAACAGTAGGAAATATATTCTTAGCAGGCATCGCAGACATTATCTCAAAAGTTAAGTCCATCTGTCCTCCTTTACAAATTGCATCCAAAAGTGTATTGTAAGTAAATATATCTTGATCAATCCCTCTATCCACCATTTCACCGAACAAACTTCTCGCAGCCTCCAATAATCCTCCTCGACTACAAACAGCAAGCATAGAATTATACGTAATTCGATCCAGTTGCACTCTATTTCCGCACATATCATCAACAATTTCCATCACACGCTTAAATTCTATGCCTCCTATTCCACATGCATCAATTACAGCACTGTAGGTGATCAGAATAGGCTTCAAACCATAGTCTTTCATAGAATCAAAAACCCTTATAGTCTCATTGCAATACCCACTTCTCCCATAAGCACTAATTATAGCAGAAAACGCATAATCAGAGTTCCCATAACCATAATCAAGAGCAGTTCGAAACACATCCTCCGCTAACTCTACTTTACCTAACCTACCCAGAATACCTAATCATCGCACCCGCAAATTTCCCTCGCTCATTCCTTCGCCTCTCTCTTCTCACGGCAAACTCATAGCAATGCAGACCTTTCACACACTCTCCTCTGTTACCTAGCTCGCGAAGCAAGTAAACATAATCGTAAGACCCACAAAGCTGAGACTCGAATTTGAACATCCTCAAGACCCTTATACTCCGTTCCACACTGGATCACCCGTTGGAGCGCATCCTCGCAACAGAGGCATGCCGGGTGCACGGACTAGTCTTGGGCCGACCCAAGTGGATCTTCGAAACGAACCGGGTGATTGGCGGCCCGAGAAATCGGCTGCGAGTGCGATTTCCAGGTGGAGATAGAAGAAAAGGACCGCGATCGAACGGTGGGGGAGGTGGGCGGTTTCGATATGGCACAGGGAGACGGAGAAACCAGGGGTTTGGCGAGAGCTATCCCTTGATTAGTCCAACGTTGGTGAGGATGGGCATGTCGGTAGTTGTTAAACCGGCTTTGTGGGTACTGATGGTTCTGACGATAAAGTTTGGAGGCCGTGATTGAACAGTTAGGTGTTGTACACGCCATTTTCGATTAAAGGGATAAGCTTCAGACGGCGTCTCAATTTGTACAACTCTACATAGAAACTGGGGCGTGTGTTGTAGGGTTTGGGTAGAGAGGACGTTCATGAAGGACCATGCTTGACATTCGGAGGTGAGATTTTTTGAAATCAGCAGAAATGCTGAAGAGAGAGATGTCTGGATGAGTCAGCTGCGTTGGGTTCAGTCTTTGGAGTGAGACGTCTGAGCTTTGACTTGACTATCTATTGTTGTTGGGCTGCGATTCTATGCGGGCAACTCTTGGTGGTGATGAATCACTCAACTAGATTTGTGGCTGACGCGGCTAATCATTTACAAGCCAGCTGCTGTGGAGTGGATAAAATTTGAAACTAATAAAAAAGGACAGCAACAATATAACTACCCTCCATTATTTTGACTCTTTTAACAGTCAACAAAGCCGAGTTTATTCGGTAACGCGGGAGCTTGGCACAGGATGTATGACACAAACACGCCTCCAAGACCTACCATCGGTCTTCTTTGCGAATTATGTTCTTCTCTACAATGCTTAGAGCCTTCTTAGTGTTGCTGGTTGCGGGCTCCGCCTTAACCACCCGGGTCATCTCGCATCAGGAGTCGGGTCAATGGAGCTGCGGATTGGACTATGGTATTGGAGTTGTCGCCGCTTTCATTCCCGGAGTTGTCACCGTCGACGGCCACGCCGAAGATTGGAAAGACATTGTCGGCTCCCAGTTTTCTCTACTTTCGGCTCTCGACCCCGATGCCGATAAAAAGTACGGCGGTGGCAAGATGACCGTTAAGGTAGTTTTCCTATACGTTTGTGTTCTTATCTTAAACCTGAAATAATCTTGATAAAGATTGGATTTCGTTACGTGGTTCTGTGAGATAAGCAGCAGATATGTTAGGATATGTCTTATTATTTAATTTTGGCATCTTTAATTATTGGATATTCAAATAATGACAAAAAATATAAATCAAGAAGCCTTATTTGAATTGGCTTTTCGGATAGAGTTGTTTTGCAAATAAAACTTTATTTTGAATAAAGATTTACGTGGATTACGTTTCTTACGGAGACATGGATTATGTAAGGTCAGTGTGTGAGCTGTGTGTAAGTTTTGATGTCTTCAATTTTTGCTACTGGGTTATGTTGTTGATTGAAGGCTACACGTGAGTGGCTGGGTGATTTTTCTGATCTGTGGATGTTGGCATGAATCTCTGTAGTGTTGGTCTTATTGTGTGTGTCACTGCGTGAATTTCTAGGTGTTGGTCTCATTACGTGGGTAACTGCATGCTGATATGTGGTATTGGTCTTATTGCGTGGGTCATTCGTGCTGTCCATGTTTTGCAGAAATTACGTGAGTGTTTTGATAAGATTTTTCTGCTGAGTATTCACGGTGAATGGAAGAGCAAAAGGTGTGTTGTTTGATCTGAATGTTTTTATAGCTTCAAGGGTGGCTTGTGTGTAATGTTATAAAGTGTGAAGAAAATTGAAGACATCCGAAGGTGTTGTTGATGAATGCGTGATCCAGCTCCTGCACTTGAATCATGGTTGTCTTGGTGAAGTTCTTGCTTGGTGTTTCTGCGTGATTATTCAGCTGCTCTTAATTTTGTGATTGTGTAGGAAATTATTTCTTGTCCTTTTGTCAAGTATTTTCTAGAGTGTTGGGTTGTTAGTTTAAGCACTTGAGTGATTTATTTACTATTTTTGTTTCAAAAGATTGTTGAGAAAAATTCTCTGTTGAAGTTAATACAACTCGGTCATGTTATTGGGTGTGAATTACTTTCACGGGTAATGAGGACGAGAGATAGTGTCAAGAGTTGAATGGTGTCGGCTTAGTAAAGCCTTGCATAAAATTATTGTCATTAGTGAAAGAATTAAGCTGAATGAAGGCTCCGCAAATGTAGGCAAGATGTGCCAAACTATGTTACTAAATTTCAGTGTTGATATGTTTAATTTTGTATTTATTTTTCTGGTTTCGTTTGTGCTGAAAAATTAACAGTTGTTGATACAGTTACTTTATATCTAATAACCGTCAAATATAGTTACAAGTAACTGCGGTTAAATCGAAATTTTTGCGAAACAATCACCCCTTTGATTTTTTTCAATATCTTTTTGTCAGGCCTTGCACGATGGTCATGATATCTACTTCTTGTTACAAGTTGATGGGAAGTATGTGTACGCGACAGGGTAAGTTGAATTTGTTGAAACTAATGGATATGCGATAAATCTAAAATTTTCCAAGATTGTGTCGCCTGTGTTTGTTTTTATGCTTAGTCAGATAATATCAATGATTTAGTAACTCCAGTCCATAATACTACTTCATTTAGGTGAGTTAAGTACTTGGGAGGACTAGCATGGTTTTGTAGTAGTGGGAACTGGGAATTGCTTATTTTGCGTTCAATGACAATTAGAATGACCACAATTCTTGTAGATAACAAGTTCAGATGTTACTTGACATGAACAAATCAAACGCTTTTCACTTTCCTTGTTTTCCTTTGTGATTATTATCATGTCATTGAACGCTTTTGTTTATGTCGAGGGGAGTAAATGTTTAAGCGCTTTGTTTATCTTGTGTGGAGTGACTGTTTATGTCAATAGGATATTTGGGCTTTGAATTCTCAAACTCAAAGGGCTTTATCAGATTGAATTTAATTTGTGTATTGCAGCGATAGCAACAAATGCCCATCTGTGGCTCTCATTTTTCAAATTGGTGATAATGCCACCTACCACAAAGTGAGTGGCTTCCTGAGTAACTGCACTGTTCTTGTCTCAATGCAAGTTTGTATTCAATATCGTTTATTAACCATGAAAAACTTGTGTGTGTTAGATGGGAGGTTGCAAGGATGGACCTGACACTTGCACCGACAAAACTTGTAAAGGTTATGAAGTTGACATCATGCATTTCTCAATTGGAAATGCCATTCCGGGGCGATTATATGGTGGAAATCCAGTAGACAACGGACATGGAAACGGTGGTGACAGGTAGAGAATTGTTTACTTTATCATCATCATCACACCCAGTCTGAAGTCCCGCAATTAAGCGGGGTCTGAGGAGGTCTGATAGTACGCAACCTTACCCTTACACAGTAGAGAGGCTGTTTACTTCTTTACCATAAATAAGATGGGAAGAGTAGTTTCGCTGTTGATGCTTGCACACTATGCTCAGTTTTCTTAATAACCTGTCATGCAATGCATGGTTTATTTTGGGCAGATTTGGCCATTTGATTGATCTTTACGCTTGGAATCCACACTATAGATATCTTGATGGAACTGGTCCTTCAGGTAATTCTACAAATCATATTAGACTGAGTTCTTAGTAGAAATTGAAACTTGTGTGCATCACGTGAAACGGATGGGAATTGTTTCAAGAGAGAGTAATAAAGAGGGATAGTGAACCAAATATAAGAGGTAAAAAGGCATGATAAAGGTACATAAACATACTTTTATCTACATGGAAAACATCTCAACTGATGCGTCCCTTTCCTTAGAATG
Source organism: Erythroxylum alaternifolium (assembly GCA_027478495.1). Taxonomy (NCBI): domain Eukaryota; kingdom Viridiplantae; phylum Streptophyta; class Magnoliopsida; order Malpighiales; family Erythroxylaceae; genus Erythroxylum; species Erythroxylum alaternifolium. The sequence continues at coordinate 36,110,695 of JANIIA010000010.1, read as the reverse complement.
TTTTACTGTTGATCCATTATCTTCCGATTTTCTGTTACACTAACTTCAGTTTATTCTTCATCCATCTCTTTTATTATATGATTATTATCATGGTTCTTCCTTGACCTTGTTTCAGTGCTTTCATTTTCTTTCTTCTTTTGTTAAAAAATAAAAGCCTTTAGTTACAACCTTGTCTCTCTCTGCTGATGCTTGTTCCTGATGCTGGTTTCTCAACGTGCTGATTCATGTTATTATAGTACCTTAACAATGAAAGATGCCATCTTAAATGAATATATTTTCCAATACACATTCCAAGTTTGTTTGGTTACCGGTTTCCTCTAACCTATTTATCCTATACAGCTCACATTTCTGTTAGCTTTATTATTCGCTAATGATACTTTAGAGTTGAAATTTGACAATAGTTGTTCACCTGCATCTGTGACAAAAGTAATTTCTTTCTTCAGACTTTGAACCCTATCGTGGGGATTTTTACTTGCCTTTTGAAAGTACAACAACAGATTATTGCCGGAGACTTGTGACTATCTTAAGATTAGCATTTTCTTATACCTTTTCTTTGTTGATGGCTTTTAACTGTTTATGATATCTTCTTAGTTGGCACTCAATTGCATTTGCACTCACTTGTCAAGATCTTTCTTCTAGAAATACACTTCGATCAGCTGGAAAAAATTACATAATCATGATCATATTCAGTTTGGCATTTTCCCTTGATATTATATTTGTGACTCTAGTCTTGCTAATAGCAGATAATACAATAATCGATGATCAGAATATTCACAGTTGGCTGTTTTCAATTTAGGCAACGACTCGAGCGCACTGAACAACTGGAAAGGAGCATGGTGGCACAGCAGCTTTACGGATCACTCAGGTAGTGTCCAGTCGTTTTCTTTGTCAATACTGTAATTATTCGCCAACTACCTTTGGACAACAACGACGTCAGATTAAATTCATAGCTAACCTGACTGCGAATTTAAGAAAAGAAGGTGAGAAGTAAAGAAGATAACTTGTGCGGGGACATGGTACTTGTAAGAGATACTAGGTAAAATCAAGGTAACAGTTCATGTATCTTAAGGACATGCAAGGGTGACTCGACCATGCGCACACTACAAAGATTAAAGTGATTTTAGTGCTTCCCATGGAAGTGTCTGTGTTGTATGATTGGTAGTTTGTGGGGTCTGTGCATCAGAAATGAGAAGTGAAAGAACGAATGAAGAAGACAGTATAATGCATTTTTCTAAATCATGTAAACAACTGCAAAGTAATTTCAATAGTTTCTAATAGCGTCTTGCCTTTCTTTTTTTAAGTGTCAGGTTATGACCTACTCTAATAATATTCTTCTTGTCTTTTTTATTTTTATTTTATATCTGCATCTTTCTTCTCTGTAATCGAACTAATCGACTATATTGTCATCAGGTTTTGTGGTGGAAGACAGTCCTTATTCATCGGATGGTAAACAGGGCACATATTACTTCGAATTCTCCAGGCCATTACGAACCATGGATCGCCTTCAGCAGGTTAGACACTTACTAGTCACATTCAAGTTTTGGCTGCAAGGGTTCTAACTTGATGATTTCAAATGTCTTAATTTTTTCTGCTGTAAGAATCCAAGTCTGAAACTGTATATGCCAATGAAATGAATATTGCGGTTAATTCGTAACCCACATCACAAGATTTTGTACAAGTTGCATGCTCAGAGATTATGTGCAGTTCAATCATAAACTCTAGGCAGAGTAGATGGAGCTTATTCAACTCCTTATGTTCAAGTATGTCCCAAATTGCCTTTCCGAGACATGTACATTGAACATTTGAAGGTATTACCTGTCTGCAATGCAGTATTATAAGTTCTTGTCTTTGATTTTCCAATTCTGCAGGATGCTCAGTTTACAATAGGGGTACGCGGCAAGATGTCCGCCGCATTCTGGTATCCTGTTGATGGAATCCCATGGCATAGGTCTGGACACTATTCTATTAGTTGTGATTGGATACCTTTAGACATTCCTCCTGGCGGATCAATGCTAATCAAGCCAGCATCTGCCAGTGCCTTCTGCCATCTTTTTTCGGTAGGAGCTCTATTCCTTTCTACAGTTGCAGCATACAAAGTTGCTAGTTCCAGGAATGCCAATGGCCAGTTTGTCCAGCTGGCAACTATGGGAGCTGGTCCTTAAAAGTAGCACATTTTTTTTTATTACATTAGGTATCCCGACTTAGCCGGACTAATCCTAAGCCTCTAAGACCCCACCCCAAGAACCCTAGAGGATGTAAATCTGGAACCCCAAGATCCGTCAGGTTCCTACGTAGCCTGTACACTTCTACGCACAAGGAACCGTTACATTCTTGTACTGTCAATTGAGGGTTGTACTAGTCAGTTTTGTACTTTGATTACTTTCTCATTACAATTCTTTTTTGCAATTAGATTGGTTGTTTATTATCCACCTTTCTAGTGTTTCTTGTCACTTTTACTTCTTAGGCAAATGACTACTTGACTATATATATATAATCATAAAGCTGGAATGTAACCTGGTGGGTGGCAGGAGGTAACCATTCATGATAACCTCTTGGAGCCACTATCTTTATCTCTTCTGAATGTTTCCACCAAAGTAGGGCACCTTTTCTTCTTGTGAATATGAAGGTGAAGGTGAAGGTGTAAGTGTCTAGCTGCTGAAATATAACTTATTTTTGGTTTGTTATCCGACAAAGTTACATTGAAGTCTTCGGTGAGTCGGAACCTATCCTAGTAAGAGAAGACAAGCTTTGTGTACTTTGTTTAAGTTTGAGCTTATTAGGTAAAAATCATTTTGTTTAATGATTTAAAAAACTCTAATGACATTATTTTAATCTAAAATTCTATTATTTGAATTCGACTCTTGTTTCAACATAGAAAATAATTATTTAAATTATATTCAATCTATTATCATAATTATTTTAAGATAAATTATTCTTCGACATTAGGAAGTCTTTTTTTTATAGTGCTCGTGAATTTTTCAATATTCCTACCATTAGTATGAATACCGTATCGTACCAGTTGAAAAATAATACCGGAATATTAGTTTCAGTACCGGGTTTAAATACCGATCGATATCGGCCAATACCAGTTGGTATCGGCCGGTGCTATAAATACCGGCCAAATACTAGCCGGTATCGAAAATTTTGAAAAATATAGGGACTAAATTGCAAAATTTTTAATATGATTGATTGATAAAGATATATAGGCAGTATCGAGGTTAATACCAAGAAATTATGGAGATAGATCAGTGAGATGAATAATTTAACTTATGATCAATGAAAGAATAAATCGGAAATGAATAAATAATGAGTCAAAAGCGAATACTGGAGTTGCATACATAGTGATGATCCATCCAAGGAAATTGAGAGTGAATACCTGATGT
>JANIIA010000010.1:36073423-36094020 GCA_027478495.1 Erythroxylum alaternifolium | reverse complement strand
ATATATTGGTACTTAAATAGGAAAATTAATTTTTTTGTTTTAGGAGATGAAAAATAGAGATTGCATCAAATTGAAGTATTGTTAGTCAAAATCATGAATTTTGAAAAAAATGAATAGATTACTACAATGGATAAGACAAGATTATGCCTAATTCTGGATTCATTTTAAGAGTTAGAATTCAATTAGGAAACTTTTTCCATCTTTATTCTGTAAAGATTTGGATTTGTTTTCGATAAGAATATTTGCAATATAAAAGGAGAACACGTCTTTCACCTTCTTCAACACTCTCTCTTTTGTTTCTTTTTAATTTTTTTCAATCTTTCATCTTTCTTCTATTTTTGGTGTTAGAACTAAAGCCATGTGTGGCTAAACCCAATTATTCTTATTTAAGGAGATTTAAAATTCTAGTTGTAATCTTGTGAGGTTTTGTTGTAAACTTATATTTATGTTTTAATTAAAATATTTCTCGTTCTATATTCTTAACTTTATTAATAATTAATATTGAGTAATTTAAAAAATTAATTTGATGTTGATTATTCTATAGCTATCCATAAATTCAGTGATCCGTAATTGTCATGAAGGATTGGTACAAGTAGGTTATTTATGAAATTGCATGTTTAACTTATAAGAAACAAGATAACTAAGTTGAACAATTGTAACTATCTTAATTATTCAATTTAGGATCTAATCTTTTGCACTAAGCTTATTGCTATCATTTAATTGATATAGAATGATGTCATACACAATCAATTCATGGTAAGTTTTAGTTTGAACCAATTAAATTAGGAAAACTGAGAATTATTATAGCTATCTTAATATGTTCGGACTAATTGCTTAAATTGTGAAAATTATTCTTTCTAGACTAATGATTAATGTTACAATTAGATAAGATCTTTCCCTTCAGAATTACGACTCTTGAATTTCTCACTTTTATATTTAGTTGATTTATTTTGATTCTTTGTTAATTTTAGTAAATTACTTAATTAATCATAAACCTCTAATTTATTTTGATAATTAAAATTAAGAAATTAGTGTTTAGTTCTCTTAAGATTTGACCTAATTTTATGACTACTATAAGAAGTTAGAGAATCATAATTAATTTTGAGGGTTTTGATAATTCGATCGAAATTTTAGCATTATTGTTGGGGAACTATTTTAGTTTCTTAGTTTCTTTATGTTATTTTATAGTTTACTGCTAATCGATCTCTCGTGTTGTATGACTTGTTCTTTTCAGACAAGTGAATTGCAATTAATCCAGAAATTAAGAACATAACGAGTCATTTAAGAAAAGAGACTAAGTAAAGAAGCGGTCATTTACCTCCAGAAGTGAAAGTTGACCTAGATTTAACAATTAGTGAAGACTCTAATTTTTAAGAAGTTAAAGAAAAGATGGTAAATCCTAACATTAGGACATTGAGGGAGTTAGCAACACCCAGGCTCAGCCGTGGGCAAGGGTAGGAAAGGCCACTACTCAGGGCCCACTCTTGACCTACTCCTATTTTGCTTCATTTTGTTCTTTATGAGGGGCCATTCTTGATACTCATAAAAAATATAAAGAGACAAAATAAGGCCCTTTTTTTACTTTTCCCAAGGCCTATAAAACATTAGGAAAAGACTTGGTAACACCAAATTTGAATCAACTTTTATGCATATGATTTCCAGATGTTGAGGTAGATTTTGAATTGAATTTTGATTTGATTCACTTACTCTTGATTTTTTGTGGTCTTACAGGTGAAGATCCATATAAATGCCTCAAGAAATTTCATATTGTCTGCTTTAGAATGAAGCTATAAGGGGTGAATAAGAACCAATTAATCTCATTGTCTTTTCATTCTTATTGAAAGATAAAGCAAAGAATTGGTTATATCATCTTCCTTCTAGCTTAGTGACAACATGAAATAAGATGAAAAGTCATTCACGGAGAGTTCTTTCTTGCATCACAAGCAACTAATATCAGAAAGAAGATATGTGGGATAAGATAATTCACTGGAGAAACATTATATGAATATTGAGAAAGGTTTAAGTAGTTATGTGTTAGCTGCTCACACTATCAAATTCCTGACCAACTTTTGATTCTATACTTTTATAAAGGACTATTGCCAATAGATTAGAATATAGTTGATGCAGTTAGTGGAAGAGCATTGGCAAATAAAACACCTAAAATAGCTAGACAATTAATATCAAATATGGCTAAAAATTCTTAACAATTTGGAAAAAGGATGAACAGAGATGTTAAGAGCATGAATGAGGTAAATAACACGAATCTTGAGAATAAAATTTTAGATTTAACTGCTTTAGTTTGTTAAATGTCTATAGGTCAATTGTAATTGGAACAAGTGTGCGGAATATGCATATTCTCTAGACTCTGAATATCCTATAAATATGTTCCATGCATTATAATAAGACTCTCTTTAAGATGCTAACATGTTAACGCAATAGGGGGGTTTCCTTGTATGGCTCTACTATTAATATATAAAGTAAAGTTATTAAAGTGATACGTATCATTTCACATACAATCATATAGTACTATAAGTTCAAAATTTTTTATGGACTGAAGTACTTAATTTTTAAAGAAATAGAATAAAGCAATGAGGCAACTACTTATTTCATTTTATGGATTAAAGTACTTAATTTTGAAAAATAAATTAAACAGTGAAATGAGAGATGTTTTTATTATTTGAAAATAATAAAAAATATTACACATATAATTATTAAAAGAATTAAGCTTTTATTGTATATTTTTACTTATTTTTATAATTTGTAATTTATATTTATTAAATATCAACTTTATAGTGATATAATTTTAGTTAAATATTTGAATCTTAAACCTATTCTCTTATTAGTTTGATGTCAAATCTAATTTTAAAATATTTAAGAAAAATTACACTTGCTCCTCTTAATAGTTTAGACCTATAGTCAACAAGATAAAGAATCAAATTAGACAACCCCATAATTGCGAATGATAAAATTAAAAGTATTAGAAGTATTTCCAGTTATATACACTTTTAAACTATAGGTTTTGCCTATGTTCATGTTAACATCACGTGAGACATTAATGGACCTATATAATTGGGGATGAATGATAATTAATAAACTATAAAGAAAGTATGTATCAAATATTTTAATTAATTAATTTATTTATCATATTTACATAAATTTATATTAAAATATATTCATATTTATAGTATTAATTAATTAATTCTATCAATTAATTGCTAATAATATATTTATTATTTTAATATGATATTAAATTAGTTTTTATTAATTTTATGCTTTGACATAATAAAACTAATAAATAAATAATAAATAATAAATTATTAATTTAATAATTTGTAATATATTAAAATTGTTATATTCTATTAAAATGAGAGTAAATTAAGTCTTTCATAAAATATTTTTTAATTATATAATAATACTAACAAATAAAGTGATTAATATGTTATAATAATTTATAATTATATAGTGATTTTTATTTTATTTTTTACAACAATACTATAATTATGTATAATGATATTAATTTTGTTTCTCAGGTAATTTATTTATACTAATAATTATTTAGCACTAGCATTAAGTGCAAAAAATATAATGAATTAAAAAATTTTATTTAGGACATGTATAAAGTTTAAGGGGCCTATACGATAAGAAAATTTAATTATTGATACCAACTCTAGTAAAGTAATAAGGTATAAAAATATTAATCAGTACTAGCTTTAAGTCTAATACCAATGTGACAAAAAAATCATTGTTTGCATTAAAGTATAATAGCTTACAAGACAAGGAAAATAAAATAATATTTATTAATTAAAAGTTAAAATCAATCAATTTATTTTTATATATTCTAAAACTTATAAAGTATAATAAAATATAAGAAATTAATCATCTTAATTTTAATTTATTTTACAATAAAATAAATATTTAATAAAATATTTAGTTTAGTATCATGTTAAATTTATTATTATATTATTGATTATGAAAAAAATAATAAATTAATATAAAATTGATTATAAATAAAATGAATTAACATTAGGTATTAAATATTAAATATCTGTATATATTTTTTATATAAATAATGAGATATGAATATGATAAGTTAATGAAATAATATAAAATTTTAAAATTTTATTTATTAATAGCAAAAATTAGTTATTTCTAATTTTATTTATTAATAGTAAAAATAACAACTTAATTACTAATTTTTTATAAATATATGAATTAAAATAAAGTTTTCAATGGCTAGTGTGTGAGAAGCTCCTCCTTCTCTTGTCCATGACTACCTTCTTCTCGTGATGCCTTCCCTTCTTATCCTCACGGTTTTGGTTTCTAGCTAGATTTCAATTCTCAGACTTCCATTTCCTTGGTTCTATGCTTCCCACTTCTTCTTTTTGTTGCTACTCGCTGCCATTTTGTGTGCTCATCTACATTTTTGGTACACCTTAAGGATAATCTTATAATTTTATCTTTCCCTCCATTATAAGTTACTGTTTTTGAAAACATGTTCATTAACACCTTCTGATTATGTCTTCCAACATGTCTCCTGCTAGTAAGTCAGGAAGTCTTGAGTAGTGCACTCCTGCTGATTTTCCATCCCTACCGTCCATGCTTTAAGTCTTTCAACCAAGAGAATGCTCTAAAAATCCTAACACTCTCCCCTCTACTCCAACTAGCCCCCAAGCTTTGAATCCCTCTCTCATCAGCCCCAACATTGCACTTGAAGCTAGCAAATCCACCTTAATAAGTGGTTTTAAAAGATCCTGGACTCAAGTCATTGGTGACTCCAGCCCTAACCTCAAAATTTCTAGCACTCATATTGCACCACCCCTGGAAGCTCTCAAAATTGGAGCTGAAATTTGGAGTGCTACCTTGGTTGGTTTTTTTCTAGAGAAAAGGATTTCATTTCTTGCTATGAAGACATAGGCCTGGAAAAACTAGAAGTCCCTAGGATTTAAGGAACTGCTTGTCAATAACCATGACATCTTTCTGTTTAAGTTCCACAACAAATTTGAAACCTCAAAATTCCTCTAGTCTGATCCTTGGCATGTGAATAATAAGCCACTACTCTTCTAAGACTAGAGACTAGCAATTAATTATCAAGAAATTAAATAATCAAACATCCCTTATGGATGTGTATTCATGGAATTCCCCTTCAGTATTAGACAACCACTAGATTGAGTCAATTGGCTAGCTTTTGTAGTCAAGCCCATATGTATGGACCAGACTACTCCTGCAACAAGTAGAATCAATTATGCCTGAATATGTGTAATAGTTGAGGCAATGACACACTTACTAGAGGAAATTCCACTACCCAAGCCAAATGACAACATAGAGCTAGTTAAAGATGCAGTCAAAGTCTCTTATGCTTGGAAGCCTCCAACTGTCTTAGCTATTAAATCCTAGAAAGCCATTAGTATAGTTTTGAAATCTAGATTCTCTCAGGACCTAGATGGAAATGACAACATATAAACTCAACATACAAGTATAGTAATTGGAGATGAGATTTATTATATGCAAATTACTCTAACAATATCTATATAAACTGGAGATGAGATTGATTCTATGCAAATTGCTCCAGTTATAAGCAAAGAAGACACTATCATAGAGGAAAATGAAAATCCACAGAATAATTACTCAAAGTGAGTAGCAGTAGCAATAATAGATAAATACAACCATTCAATTAACCCCACGAAGGTGACCGCATCAGCTGATGATTGCATTGAAGATACCAGTTTCATCCCCTACTAGTAAGGGAAGATCTAGTAGAAGAAAAAGGTCCTCAATGGGCTAGACGTCATCATAATTTCAGTTTTAAATGTCAAGGTCTTGAATTCTCCTAAGAGAAAACTTTTGTTAAATGACTTCATCATAGATAATAAGCCTATTTTATTAGGTATACTAGAGTCTTGAATAAAGCTTAACAACTATGACATTTTAGGGTCTTTTCTAGGTGAATGGAAGTTAATCCACAACTATGATAATCATCCCAATGGAAGAATACTAATGATGTACAATTCTACCAAAATTTCAAATCTCAACTCCGACATCACAGACCAGATAATCCACCTAGAAACTCACATACAAGAGCTGAAAACCCAGGGGAATCTTTAGAATTCCCACTGCTTAACTTTCAATTCACCTCTTTTGTATTCGGCTCAATCCTTTTAGTAAAAGATTGGGCCGAGTTTAATTGCAAAATTCAATTAAGAGAATGAACGGAATTTTGGTCTATACTGGCACAATAATATCAGATTGGGGGGGAAGAGTAGAATTAGAAATTGATAGAAAAGCAAGGATATGGGCTCGTGTGAGTAGGAAATAGAAAACAACGAATCTCTTTATGATAAACACATTCATTTTGAAAGTTCGTTATTACGGGTAGCTCCTACAAAAGATCGGACTAATGACGTGGATCTCACTTGAATCGCCTCATCTATCCTCCTAAGGAGAAGTTTTGTTTCAAACCCCAGTTCAGAGAAGATTCTTCTTTTTACTAAACATATGCAGATCCAGTCATGATCTTATAACTTTCTTATAACAGAAAAGTTTATTTCTAATCGTAACTAAACCTTCCATTTTTTGTTAGACTCAAGAATTTAGCTTCTATAATAAGAGCTCCATGGCTAATCCTAGGTGATTTCAATGCTACAATATATTTTGAGGAATTTGAAAACAAAACAGCTCACAAACACTACTATGATGACCTTAAGAAGTGTCTCAATGACGTTTAAATTATTGATCTTCCTTATGGTGTCAATTTATTCACTTGAAGCAACAAACAGAATAAAAATTCTTTCATAAAAAGGAAGCTAGATAGATTTTTAGCCAACTTAGAGGGGTGTTCCAAAACTTTCCTCACTCTCAAGCTCTTTTCCCTGATACTAAATTCTCTGATCACTCCCCAATCTTGCCAGGCCTCAATCATACCAAAATTACTACACGTCGTCCCTTCAAATTTAACAATTTTCTTACTGGTCTTGTAGGGTTTCTTAATGTGGTGGAAAGAGGCTTTAATGTCTCCTTTGCTGGTACTAAGCAATTCATTCTTATGAGGAAGCTCTGGTCCATAAAAGAAGAAATCAAGATTTTTCACAAGCAAAATATAGGAAATACACGTCATCTAGTCTCAACTATAAGAAAATCTCTGTAACTTGCCCAATTTGTTGTCTATTATAATCCCACTTCCAACCTCCTTATTGACAAAGAGAAACAAGCTTTGAAGGCTTTTTCCCAGGCCTTCAAATTCCATCACTCCCTATTGAAGCAAAGATTTAGAGTGAATTGGCTTCAACGTGGAGATAAGAATTCAACTTTTTTTTTCATAAAGCAATGACTTCTAAACATGCTTCTAATAGAATTGTTTCCATTTGTCACTTAGGTTCCACTTTAGATTCCCAAGCCTTGATTATCAAAGCAGCTAAGGATTATTTCACCAAAGTTGAGAATAGGGTCCAACTCTCAATCCTTTACCAGAATTATAAAAGAAATCATCCAAGATCATTTATCCCCAAATGAAATCAACATTCTTTGTGCACTAATCTCCATCCAGGTAATCATCCAAGCCTTTAAAACACTGCATCCCAAGAAAGCTCTAAGTTCTTATGGCTTTAATGCCAACTTTTTCTTCAAAACTTGGCACATTACTAACAAGATGGTGGTGGAGGGTGTGATGGAATTTTTCAACAAAGGGAAATTATTAAAAGAAATCAATATATTCCACCATGATTAGACTAGTTCCCAAGGGCATAAATCCCAACAACTTTGGAGACTTTCAACTTATAGCTTGTTGCAACATAGTTTATAAAGACATTTCCAAAGTGTTGTCACTGAGATTAAAAGCCATACTTCCTAATCAAATAGATCACAGTCAAGGAGCTTACATTCTTGAAAGGTCCATTGGATTCAAGCATTACAAAAGAAGAAAGGTCACAAAATTTGTGCTATGAAAATGGACTTTCAAAAAGCTTATGACATGTTGGACTGGTCTTTCTTAATTAATGTACTACATGCTTATGGATTTCTAGCACATTTCGTCACTTAGATACCACAATCCATAAGTACAGTTTCTTTCAAAGTTTTGATTAATGGAATACCCTCAAACACAATCAAAGCAACAAGAGGAATTAGACAAAGGGATCCTTTTTCCCTTATCTATACTCACTTGCAATGGAAGTATTTAACAAGTTCCTTGTTAGGTTCTTAATTATACCACTGCAATCGGGATCTGATCTCGTTCTAATTTCCTAACAAAATTAGGTAAGGAGTTTATATCTTATTATCATTTCTGCGCTATAAAGCAATAGAGAAAGGTTGGTATTCATAAACTTTGTTTTTGTATTAAAAAATTTTATGAATATAAATAAATATTTATGAGTTCCATAAATTTTTTAATTTTGTTATGTTTCATAAAATTATGCTCACAACCAACACAACAGTCATGGGTGGCATTGATAAGTCAACCAACACAGCAGTCATGGGTCGCATTGATAAGTCCTTAAAATGTAACATTCGTACCCTAAGGAAAATTGTTATGACAAACAAAATCCAAGAATCGTCATATTAAAGAAAATTAAGGAGCAGGAATTAGTAAGTAAAGAAGTAAACATGATGTAATTACATTGTTGAATGGTGACAGGCAATGATTGTAAAACCGGATCGGATGGACCAGGTCGATTGGAGTAATCAAGAATTGGCCTGATTTTTTTGTCCAGTTTGTGATTATAACTTGTAGGAGTAAAAACTGGCTGGTTTAATAATAAATCGGTTGGTTTCTTGAAAACAATAGGACAATTTTTTTGTAGAGAAAACCATTTAACTAATGAAGTAACGTTAAGGATTTGTAAGAGACTCAAAAAGAATGTGGGACCCAACACAAACTTCCTCTTTGTAAAGCCACCACCTGTCATTTTCTATATTTAATTTCGACAGAATGCAAAGGAAGATGAGATTTTTAATACTTCATAAAAATTTGAATTTTAGTATATTTTTTCTTTTCAATTCTTTTATATAATTTAACTAATAAATTATATTTTTAAAATTTTATATTATTATATTTTAAATTAAAATTTTAAAAATGAATTACTTTTTATTCTTAAAATATTAACTTTATTTATTTTCACTAATAAATTACATCGAACAAAATTTAGGTTCTTTATTTATCTCTTTATATTTTAATTGAAAATTTTAAATTATTATTGTTAAAAACAAATTATTATTTTTATCATAAATTTTTTAATAAATTGAATTGTAATTAGTATGTATAAGTAATTTTACTTAAGATAATTTAAGAATGTGTTAAAAATAATATTTAAACTATAAAGAAGTATGTTTAAAGGATATTAAAAAAGAAGTTAGAATAAAGTTATAGTCCTTTCTATTATTTTTTAAACATACTTTAATTTTTATGAATCTTTAAATAAATAATAATATAGAAATTTATTTTTATTATTATTTTAAATTTTATGTTAAATTTAATCATAATTTAAATAGTTATATTTATTATTAGTTTATTATTATTAATAGGCATTATTAGTATATATTTTATTTTATACTATATTTTTACTTATTCTTATAATTTTTACTTTTATTTATTATATATTAGTTTTATAATAGTTTAATACCGAACGAAATTTAAAATTTTTAAACTTCTCTTTCATAGGTTAAGGCCCTTTTTGGTTCTATTTTTTACCCATTTTTCGTTGTGGTTTTCATAAAAAAACAAACCATTTATGAAATCATGTTTGGCCGAGTATTATTGCCATTTCTGATTTCTAAAAACAACAAAACAGCAATAATTTTACGAACACGTAAAAAAGACGTTTTCGTAAACTTTTAAAACAGGTTTTCTTCTTTCATCAAAAGACGTTTTCTTTTAAACAAAAACTGTTTCTATGCTGCCCGACTCTTCTCCATCTTCAGGTTCTGCTATCTCCATCTTCAGGTTCGTATATCTCCACTGCTGCGTTTCTCCATCTTCAGGTTTTGCTATCTCCATCTTCAGGTTCGTATATCTCCACTGCTGCCTTTCTCCATCTTCAAGTTCTGCTATCTCCATCTTCAAGTTCTACTATCTCCATCTTCAGGTTCGTATATCTCCACTGCTGCATTACCTGCTTGCTTTCATATCTTTTTTATTCTGTTTCTGCGAGTATTACACGTGAAGGCTACACACAGAAACACTAGTTTAGTGGCTGTGTTCGGTACATATACTTACTCATAGCCCACAACTTGCCGTTGGCTCATAACTCCAAGTGTACAAAGCAGATCCATCTCACCGTCACCCTTAACCCTCCACCACCACCACCAACCACCACAACTTTGCTCTTTCAGTTGGGTATCACGAGGTCCCATAAATGATCACGAGGATTGAATAACGTGAGTATATAATAGAGAGGGATAATAGTGAGTGAAGTAAGTATAGCTTGGAAGAGAAGAAGCACACAATGACGTGAGTATAGCTGGGAAGAGAAGAAGTACATAGTGACGTGAGTATAGATGGGAAGAGAAGAAGTTGTGAGTGACGTGAGTATAGCTGGTTTTTGGGAAAAGAAAAAACATTCTTATAGCTGACATAGTTGTTCAAGGCTAAAGATGAAGAGGGGATTTACACAGTCAAAGCATTGCCATGAACTGGATTTCTAAAGATGGTATTGTTAAAAAAAAAATTTCACTATGGAGCTTTGAGCACCAAAATGAAGCAACAAGTAGTCAGAAATAATAATAGGTTAATCGTTTAAAGCGTTAACGTAAGATGGAAAAAGAAATAGAAAGGAAAAAACAAAAGCAACCCAAGAAACAATTTCATTCCTTTTCCCAACTTCCTACTAATTCTCAACAAGCTTCTAAGCTACCACGCAATCTTTGAAAACACAAATCGACATAAAGAAATCCTCGAATTAAATTGATGTGAAGAAGACCAAAACTGAACCTCCGAAGGGCAATAACCCAAAAAAAAGGAAAAAATCTTTTCGTTGAACACATTTTAAAAACAAAGGAGACATATGGAAGTGCAATTCATAACATTACCTTGGTTTCTGGTAATATAAGTCGTTTGAGACTAAAGACGGTTGCATGTTTTTGAGAAAGCGAGAAAGAAATAGTTTGATCTGTTAAGTTTAATAGATTCCAGAGAGGAAGGGAGAGAGAGAGAGAGAGAGAGAGAGAGAGAGAGCAGTTGCAGAGACAACGTACTCCTGTAAGGAGGTGACTGAAAATGTAAACAAGTTATATTGAGGAGTGTTATTAAAGTCTTTTTTATCTGCGATCTTAAATATAGCAATCCTAATAATATAATGGACATATTTTATTGATTAGAATGAATATAATTTTTAATTTATGTAACTTTATTATATACAATTAATGTGTAAGTTTTTAATAATATTTGATTTACATATATTCTAATTTTAGCTACAATGATAATTAATTAATTTAAAAATATATTGTATTATATTATAATTATTACACATAAGAGTATAATTACAAAAAATAGAAACAGGATGATAAAACCAAACATGTTTTTGTTTTTAGTTTTTTATTACAAATCTCAACCAAACAGGTTTTTGTTTTCAGTTTTTATATTACAAATCTCAACCAAACAGGTTTTTGTTTTTTTAAGAAAAAAAACAGAAACAAAAAACAAGAAAAAGAAACCAAAAACAACAACAGAAAAACAAAAGTTGAACCAAACGGCCCCTTAGTCTAATCACGTTATAGGCAACAGGTATTCAACCATATCAATAGGATGTTAATTTTAATAATTTTCTTTTTATTATTAAAATGTAACTCCTATTGAATTTCTAATTTTTTATGCATATAAAATTATGATTTTTAAGTGCATTATCTTCAATTGAAATTGAGAAAACAATTGTCCTTTTTTATTTTCAACTTTCAGTTGCGCATGTACATGTGTATGCGGTTCCAGTTTATGTGACCTTTTATGATTTTGACATTTAATAGGACGGAGCCCAAAAAATTACTTTCCAACGGCTTCACGTATAAGAAACATGCCCGTCTTTTTAACTTGATGGCATCTGTGTGAGTCAGAAACCACACTTTGCGTTTTGTGGAGGGATGCACAAGTCCTCCTCTTGCAAGCGGACACGAATTAGGCACATACATAGTTTGGTGTTAGGCAACATGATCCGTCGCATTATTACTAGGAGGCTTTGCTTGTTTACTTTTTATCTTATATATACATATTTAAATGTAGTAGCAACTGAAAAATACAATAAAGGGGAAATCTGCCACTCCAACTAAAAATTAATTGTTAAAATATGGCTTAAGGAGCAATATGAACGGAGTCTTCTTATACGACTTACCAAATCAATATCATTGCACAAAGAGACGGAGAGGGAGAGAGAGAGAGAGAGAGAGGAATGGTGGGTGTCCCAACAAATTTTTGGTCACACGACAACAATATACTATTACTAAACCCTCATATTAGGAACAAACAAATGTATAATAGAGCTAAAAAGAAACCTTTTTAATATTATATCTTTAACAGAAACTGAAATCAGTGGTTGGACTTGGAGCTGTCACTTGTCATTGTAATAATTCCCTAACGTCTATGGATTTGCCAATATACGCGAAACCTGAAAATATTACACACCGTCCTCCCCCACTCTTTCTCCTCGCTTTCACAGTTTCACGTGTCTGCCACCAGCTTACCAAACCTAACCCTGGCTTAGGATTTCACTAGACGTCACTGTCCGCAGACCCGTGGTCCCTTTGCTTACGTGGCAATGTCAATTTTTATGGCTATTCATCCCGCCACGTCAATGCTGTCCCTTATTATACAATTTTGTTTTCATTTATCTTAAAACTTTGTATCATTCGGATCCGGTCTATTCATGTTGAGCTTGAGCCTTACCTGCGAGTGCCAAATTATTTTTATAAATTTAACTTATTATTAAAATCCAGTTTAAAATTAAATAAAAGTTATCTTAATATAATATTAAATTATAAATAATTTCAGTTCCTCTTTCACTTATAATATTAAATTATAAATAATTTCAGTTCCTTTTTCACTTATTTATTCAACGACCCCCAAAACACTAAATACGACGCCGTTCAGGAAGTTTACGACTTCTTTGACTGTCGTTGGAAGAATCTAAATCACACCTCGTTTCAGACACCTGAACAGTGACTCACGGACGTCTAGATCCTTTTTCACCGTTAGTTTTGACTTTTCCGTTAACGGCCAGATAATAAAAGCAGATTTAACTCCGCTTTTTTCCCTCATCGAAGAACAGCTAAAAAACGGATAAAATAATATTTAAAGGCAACTCCAAAAGCTTCCCGTCTAATAACGACAGAGTGATACTAACGGCTCGCCCAAACGTCTCGGCCCCAACTCGCTCTCTCTCTCACTTTCACTTGTTTCAAGTACAAGCTTCTCTGGCTCCAGTCAGTAATGGAGGTTTTGGCTCCGAGTTACGAGTTCCAAGTTGAGATTTCAAAGATTGTGCCTCCACCTCTGGATTCTCCCTCAGTTGCTCTGACAAGTAACTTCTGCTTGTAGTGTTCTGCTTCTCCTTCTTCTTCTCGGTTCTTATGCTCATTTAGACTGTGATCTCGCCGTTGCTTTGCTTCAAATCTCTCAGATCTGACCTGTAGTTAACGAGAATCAACGGCTTCGGTGGGGATGTCGGTGCTCACAGTTTCAAGTACATCTGGTAAAGTATTTAGTCTTTAAGGTTCTTCCATTTCTGCTGTTCACTCAGGTAAATTGGGGATTTTTGGAACTTTTGAATAGTGATCAGGAGTTGAAATGGGAATATTAGTTTGTTACGGCATAAGTATATCCACAAGTTTATCGCTGTCGTATTCAGGCGCTCGATGCGTAGAAGGTCTTCAGTGAGGTATAGGCTCGGGTGAAACTAAGAGTTGGCTGTTTCGACTTGGAAAATTGCAGTTACAACATACATAAAACAGAAATGACGTTTATTCTAGTCTTTTTAAGAACTGCCCTCTGATATTTTGCAATGGAAATTGAAGATGAATAAACATGAAACGTGGAGTCCTTTTCTTTTAAACTTTCTGGTGGGCGTCCTAGAAATTTTAGTTTGTTTAGACTTGTTCTTCTGGCTGTTGAATTGTTGATCTTGTGTTGCTATTGCAAAAATCATATCTATGTGTCTAAAAATGTTTCTTCTCATGATTATGAGTTGCAGGAATACCAAGAAAAGTCTGTTGTTTGTTGCTGCATCTTATTTTTGTATTATGTTGTCCGATTGCCATCAGCCTTGCAAGTTCAGCTGACAATCCAGAGATTGCACCAGCTTCTTCTGATCTGCCCCCACCAGCCAACTTGCCGCATTTTCATAAACCGCGAAGAAAACATTTATCACCATTTGGTGCACCAACAGGTGTGATAGCACCAGCCCATCCTCCTAAGGATGGCCCACATATAGCTTCCGGGCAGCCGCCTACTAGCTCTCACTTTTCAAAACCATCAAGGAAGAAGAGTGCATTACTGCATCCTGGTGTTGGATTGGTGGATATTGCACCAACACACTCTGGTGCTGGTGCAAACTCTACGGGTCTAGCGCAGCCGCCATTATCTCCTTCGATGTCTGGTGAGACATGGACTAGATTTATGTTGGTTTTCTTTTTCTGTTCTTCAAGAGCAAGTCACATAACCATAATAATATTAATCATTGTTATGATTGCGCATTTAAGTTGCTTGCACTTGTAAATGAGTGCAAATTTAAAGCACATACGTGATTGTGATGTTAAGTTATATAGATGCTAATATGTTCTTCATTCTGCCAGATTGCTGTAAATCAGACATGGTGTTGAAACGAGGGAGTCATGATTGCCACTGTGTCTATCCTATAAAGCTTGACCTGCTCCTTCTAAATGTCTCTCAAAATCCTAATTGGAGCTTGTTTCTTCAAGAATTGGCTACCCAGCTTGACCTATTAGTTTCTCAAATTGAGCTGATCAACTTTTATGTACTCAGCTTATCAAGACTAAATATTTCAATGGATATTACACCACACACAGGAATCAGTTTCTCTGCCAGTGATGCATCTAAGATAAACTCTTTGCTTTCTTTTCATAAGGTTCATTTTGATCCTAAACTTGTGGGTGATTATGAACTTCTCAATCTTACCCTGTACAAGCCTCCAGCACCTTCACAAGGTAAGTTTGACTGAGGCTTAATTCTATCACAAAGATAGTTTTTACCTCTGAGGCCTTTATTATCTCAAAGAAAAAGTATGTCATTCTACTTTTTCTATATATTTCTACTTCTTTTACCGAAGTATATGTATATGTATATATTTATTTAGCTAGAAACTAGATCAAAGAGCTTATAGTAGCACTTCCACTATATTGCATGGAATTGGGAATCTCACTTTAGGTGGATCAGTATAGGGGAACTCCATTCTAGGGCCGGAGGTATAAACTAACAGCTAGAATGGGGAATGATTTCCCCAACCGTCATTAAAAAAAAAAAGGAGTAGAGCTCTACTAACATAAAGACCAAAAGGAATTGACTACTTCTTACTTGGTGGCCTAAGATAGAGTTGAGAGTAGGAAAGCATTATCACGGTTAAAATAAAGGCCGTGGTATGGGGCAACTTAAGCTCATTTGAAAGCTAACTCCTTTACTTTGGTAGAGGAACATGATTGTTGCTGATTTTGAGTATGAGATCTATCAAACGATTAGAGATCTAGAAATGGCAATTATTATGATCTGCCCACAAACTCGGGCCAATGAGTATGAGGTGATAGTTTTCCTTAGTTGTTTAAAGATGGGGTCAACATCAAGATGCCGATTCATTTTCCACTTTACACATATGGCTGTAATCTATTCATTTCCTCGTTTTATTCACCGATTGAGTCAAACAGCTTCTTTTCCTGTGTATGTCAACATGGTGCATACTGCAATGATTTTAGAAACATGATGACTGCAAACTTTCGTACAATTTGCTAAATGAGTTTGTTTTGTTCTGAATACTAGCTTTGGTTCCTAAGTATCAGAGAGGCTCATTCTATTCTGCTGGATTTTACTGAGGTTTTTGTTTTGTAAACAGCTCCAGTGGTTGCTTCACCGCCAGAGGTAGCACCTTCACATCAATCTTCTGCGTCTACCACAATTAGCACTTCAAGTCGAAGCAAACATTCAAATTTGGTTCTTATCCTTGGTATTGGAGCTGGCATCTTGATCGTTGCAGTTATATGTATACTTGTAATTTATTTATGTGCATTCCATGAAGGAAAGCCACGCCAATCACCCCCTGAAGAACCTGGTATGTATATATTTTAGGGCCAATCACTTCCTTATTATCTGTTAGGTTGACATTTTCAGGAGCATTAGAAATATTTTGCTCAAAAATTGATGTAAAAAGAATAATCTAGACCATGTTTATGATAACCCTGTAGGGCCCCCTTAGATGTTGTTACGCATAAATTCTTTTTTACTTTACAGAGAAGGATGAAAGAGAATGGAGGAATATGATCTAAGTATATGCCTTTCATGGAATGCATCTAATTTTCATAGGGAAACTTTACTATCTGTTGGGTAGTATTTTGGCCTGTATATGCTTGGAAAATGTTCCTGAATAACCTAAACTCAAGTTGCACTAAAGGAAGACTTTTATGAACTATTGTTTGCTTACTTGAAACTTGAATTGCAAACTTAACCTTGTTATGCATAGTTTTATTTGAGGTCTCTGCCCCATCTAGATGGATAGTGCTTCATTCTGTGATGATGAGTAATCTAAATGGACTTCCAATATCAGATGTTTATTTAACTTTGTTAAATTATCATATGATTATGTATTCTTAAATTGTATCATTATAAACTAATTAGGTGATGGAAAGGTAAGCATTATTTTGAAGAGGAGTGTGAATCCTTGTTTGTGACACCCTATGAAGGCAAAAACTTTGTATTACAGGATCTTTAAGATTCTGTTTTCATTGGAACACTTGCAAGTAATAACTTCTATTAATTAATTACTCTAAGTTCTTCGTCTTTCCTCAGTGAAGCCAAGGCCTGTACAAGCGCCTCCAGTGGTAGCTTCTCTACCACACCCCACAAGTACGAGATTTCTAGCTTATGAAGAACTTAAAGAAGCTACAAACAACTTTGAAGCTGGAAGCATACTTGGAGAGGGTGGGTTTGGTAGAGTTTTCAAGGGTGTGTTGAGTGATGGTACTGCAGTTGCGATTAAGAGGCTTACGAATGGAGGACAACAAGGTGATAAGGAATTTTTGGTTGAAGTTGAGATGCTTAGTAGATTGCATCACCGTAATCTTGTCAAACTTGTGGGCTACTACAGCAATCGTGACTCTTCACAAAATCTACTTTGTTATGAGCTTGTTCCAAATGGAAGTTTAGAGGCATGGCTGCATGGTAATTTTCTTGATATCATGATATCATCTTAGAGAAAGAGGTTATAATTGTTGAACTGATCGATCTTATAAGCTTTGATGATACAGCTTTGAAAAATTGCATCTAGAGAGCCTGTGAACACTAGTAAATAGGCATGTTGATATATGATGACATTAAACATGTTTCCCGCATTTTAAAACACACAACTGATGCTTGTCTTCCATCTGCCTCAGGTCCCCTGGGTGTGAATTGTCCTTTAGATTGGGATACGAGAATGAAGATTGCACTTGATGCAGCAAGAGGACTTGCCTACCTTCATGAAGACTCCCAGCCATGTGTTATCCATAGAGATTTCAAGGCATCAAATATATTACTCGAGAACAATTTTGATGCTAAAGTTGCAGACTTTGGACTAGCAAAACAAGCACCTGAGGGCAGAGCAAATTACCTGTCTACTCGTGTGATGGGCACATTTGGGTTAGTTTCACTCCTATAAGAACCTATTCTTCCTTTGTGGCAGTCCTAAATTTATGTGATCCTGTCCCTTTATTTGACAGATATGTGGCACCTGAGTATGCTATGACTGGACATCTACTGGTAAAAAGTGATGTTTACAGCTATGGGGTTGTCCTTCTCGAGTTGCTGACCGGGAGAAAACCTGTTGACATGTCCCAACCATCTGGGCAAGAAAATCTTGTTACCTGGGTAGTAGGAAATTAATGCTTAGTTTATTTTTTCTAACTATCCATGAACTGGCTGATCCCACGTATTTTTCTTTTATTATATGTTCTAAAATTTTGGTTGTGCTTCATCCAGGCTAGGCCAATTCTGAGAGACAAGGATCGGCTGGAAGAGCTTACAGATCCAAGGCTTGGAGGTAAATATCCGAAGGAAGATTATGTACGAGTCTGCACTATTGCAGCGGCTTGTGTTGCACCTGAGGCAAACCAAAGACCCACTATGGGAGAAGTGGTACAATCACTTAAAATGGTGCAAAGAGTAACTGAACATCAGGATTCCTTGTCAACTTCTAATAACCGACCCAACCTGAGACAATCCTCGACTACCTTTGATTCTGATGGGACATCGTCAATGTTTTCGTCTGGTCCTTACTCTGGTCTAAGTGTCTTTGACAATGACAATATCTCCAGAACCGCAGTTTTCTCAGAGGATCTTCATGAAGGACGATGAACCCTTGAAGCGGTTATGATGGCTCAATACTGCTAATGAATGAAATTTGACAAATTGAAGTCTAAGGAAGATTATATTTTTTTTCAGTAGGTTTTGTTTTGTAGTCGTGATTCGGTGAGATGTGATAAGTTTTCCTGGAAAGCAATCCACATGGTCGACAAGATTCTGTGTACATACGCCTTGTAACACGTTTGATTGGATTGTACTTGAGAAAGGGGTTTCGTTTTTCTTGTCATCATATTTCCTCAGTTGTGAAGTTCTTTCCTAATTTTGGCTTCCCACTTCCACGGTCCTGTTAAGTACGTACCCTCGACCGTCACAAACGACTGGTGTGCATCTTTTAAAGCTCACAAGGTAAGATTTCACTAGATGGTGAAATCTTATATAAAACTTTGGAATCTTCTGAAACATAGTAAAAGTCTATAAAAACTTGTAGGAGCTTATAGAAAATTTGGGAATATTATGAAACATTACAGAAGTTTGTCGAATGTTATATATAGGTGCATTATGTCTATAAAATATGTACAATCATTGTAGATTGTTAACGATTGTTAAATCTAGATTTTGCACGTCCATTCTAAGTAGGAACTAGTATATATACCTCTTCTATATATCATAGTATTTTTGAAGAATGAGTTCTTTAATAGAATTATCTTTGCATTCTCCCACATTTCTTCTCCTTTTTAGCAGTGTTTTTTGTAGTAAGGTAGACTTGAGAATGAAAACATACTCAAGTACCAAACTAGCGTTGGTAAAAGTCCAAGTCTATTATAAGTGATATCAGAGCCTTGTTTGAGATCCTTTGGATATTGTCAAGATAGCTAACTCAAGTGAAGTGATTACTCAAGGAGGAAGGGAGGTCGAAAGAGTTCCTCCTACCAACACGGGCAAGAAAGACAAGTTGACTACAAAGGACATCATTGCTAAAGTAACGACTACGCTCTCAAAGTTGGAGATCACCACAGAGAAGATCAGGAGAGGATCAATAATTAAGACCAAAGAATGGAGAAGCTAGAGAAGGGGCAATCTTGAAGAAATGAATAAGATCGTCAGTATCGTTGCCTCTAATGCTTCTGAAAAGGTGAGTTCTTTAGAAACTTCTCTTGACTCCAAGATTATTATGCTTGCAGAACCATTTGCTTCTTTTGTTACTGAGTTGATTGGAGCTTGTGTAAGAAGGTGGTTGATACACTCATATTTTCATATATGTTTATGACTTAATTCAGAGTCATTTATATTCATTTTATATTCATCTATGGCTGCTTTATCATGTTTTAGCATTATTCGAGGTTCGTTGACATAAAATGCATAAATGAAACAAATAGACTCGAATTGCATTGTTTTTGGGTTTCTGGCAAATTTGACCTTCAGTCATTGTGGGATTTTTATCTTGAGATTGGTTTAGCTAAAAATTCTGAAATTTCATACTTAAATTCTTGACTCATTTATGGATTTTGTGGGACCAATTGCAAATTTTCCTGAGCTGGAATTTAGGAGAAATAAATTTCCAAAATTTGCATCATATTTTGGATCGCCAGAATGACCTTTTGACGATGTTTTGATCATAACTTTTGACTCAAATAGTGAAATCCCGTGATTCAAGTCTCATATTGAAGCTAACTCAAAGATGAAGATACTGATAAAATTTGAGCTCCTAAATCGTCACCGTTTAGTTTTTATGTACTGTCAAAATTGTCCTTGAAAAATCTATTCCACAGCTAGCGTCCAAGAAAAAAACAAAGGACTGTTTCTATTTTATTCAAGATATGCAGCACCTACTACCCACCCATGCAGCAACCTTTATTGACTAGCTCCCACCACTAACGCACAACACAACAAAAGAAAGCCTCCATTTGACTACACCAAAATCACGCCCAGCAACCTCCACGCATCAGCCTCCAATTAAGCCTCCATTCACGCATCTTCAAGCCTCCACTCATGCAGCTGTCACTCTCCAATCTTCAACATCATCGGTGTAGCTCCAATCCTCCACAACACAAGCCTTCTTTTGTTAACTCTCAACTCATCAATGCAAGCCATCTTCTAGACAGCCTTCATCCCATTTTCTTTCACG
>JANIIA010000010.1:35973238-36000483 GCA_027478495.1 Erythroxylum alaternifolium | reverse complement strand
TGAGATCATGATAATGAGATTCCTATCATGTGCAATTATGTTAGTATCTAAATTATCCCTAGTCATAGGATTAATGATACGGGACATTGTTAATCTGGATAGACTAGCAAATGTTTCACTCTTTAATTTGATGAAGCAGAGGATCTTATAAAATTTAAGCATCAGATGTTTAGAGTTAACATGTGGATGCTTACTAAGATCAGTAAGTACATCAGATGACCCACTATGAGATTGTCATATGGATGACCTATCAAATGTTAGTGATTATATATTATAGCAATGGTGCAAATATCCTTAGACTTGAGGTACTTGAGGATATCTTGGATGCTGATCCTTTTCTTTGACACCATTCCTTGTTGCCTCAAGATGAGGTCGCTCATAGGGTGGTGATTGGACAACTATTAGTATTCTAAGGTAATTAGGTAGCCAATAAAGGATTCACCACTCCTGATAGAAGGAGATGATACCTAAAGCCTCTTGTCAGGGTCAATACTCAGCAGTCTCTGGCTAGAGCAGTTATATTTCATAAAGAGAGTCTTCAATGACACATAAAGTAATGAGATCCCCAGGACAAGAACTAACGTCACTTAGACTAGATGTGACATAGTCAGTCTAGTTGGAGTTGACACATAGCCCATACTTCAAACCAAGTGGGGTATAAGATGGTGAAGGGACGAATTGTAAAGTAAATGTTTATAGAAAGGTTCCTAAGTTAGATAATTAATTATCTAAGAGTTTGTGTGTTAATTCACTTATGTTTTGGTAAATTGACATCATGAAATCCTTCATGATTTGCTTGGATTAAGAGTTAATTCAAGTGGCATGAAACCATTCATGATATTCTCAGATTAAAAGTTAATTTAAGTGCCCAAAATAACTAAGAACCTAAGTGTCACACATATAAAAGATCGGATGAAATTTAAAATGTGCATGGTTGTCATTTTAAGCATGTCACAATCATGATTTATAGGTCACAATCGTGACCCACTTTATGACAGGTGGGATATAATTGAGTTCTTCACTTATGTACACATGAAATTAAGCAAAAACACACACAACTAAGAGGCAAAGGGTCTAGAAGAGTTATGGAGGTTGAGAGGAGTGATCTTGAGGTTTGTTCATGTAATTTTATGCAATTGTTGCATGAGCTTAATTACATGTAACTTGTTTATTATCTAACTATCAATTGAGCTTCTACTTGAATTTATCTTGTTTGGTACTCTAATCACCCTTACACACTAATTTTTCTTCATCTTTGCATGTTCATCACTAGTTGTTGAAGGTGTTTGGTGTTTGCTACAACCCAAACAAGTAGAAGATTCAAGAAAGGAGGAGCATTTGTAAGGTAAATATGCTATAATTTAATGTTCTTACATTATATTTATACATGCACATGGATTTTGGATTTTCTGGGGATGTCATAGTGTTGTAATTTTTATTCCAATTCTTCCACTCATAGCCATGCTGAGATGCATAGAGCCGTGGCTTTCCAATAGTGGTATCAAAGCCACTTATGCATGTATTAAATGATCTATTGAACTTATGAAAAATGTTTGCTGGGTTATGACTAACATGCATGTTGATTTCGAAAATTTTGTATAAATTGTATATTTTTTATTTTCTTTCCCATAAATGTTTATAATATTTTATATTATAAAATATTATGTTTCTATAAAGCAAAATTTCAATTTAATGTCATTTGCTATTTTATTGCAAATTAATTTCTAGCCTGTTCAAACGTTGGCTTTTGGAAATTTCTAGAAAATAGAATGCACGTGTTAATTTTGAAAATTTTGTAATACTTATATAATTTTTTCTAATTTTCTTTCACATAAATGTTTATAAAGTGGTATGTTATGTTTTTGTCAAATGAAATTGCAATTAAATGTCTGTTGCTATTTTATTATGATTTTAGTTTCAACCAAATGCATGTATGAAGTTCTGGAAATCTGATGAACATACATGATTGTAAATTCCAGAATAATTTTATAAAAACTTTTTTTTATGATTTCCTTCATGAACATGGACATATGATGTTGCCATGTGTATGAGATGGATGGAACCTATTTTTGAAGTGATTGATTATTTATTCTCGATTTTACATAAATGCTAGTGGTGTATGACAAGTGTTAGTGGACATATGATGTACTAGCTAATTCCACTCAGTTTATAAAGAATTTCTAGGAATTAGATTCTATAATTTTTTATTAGGCACATTTACAAGACTCTGGAATTTTTCTAGAATTAATTGAACTTGATTCAATTAATAGATCAAGTCAAAGTCAACACTGGTCAACTTTTTGAAAGCTAATGGGGTTGACTTATTTGATGACTTATGTGTATGTGATTTTGAAACATTTTTATGAGATAAGAAATGTATTATTTTGATGCTAGTAGCAAGCTAAGTGCATATTCTTGAAATTAAGGTTTTAGAAAATTTTCGGACATCGAATCGGTCTCTGTAATGTCTAGTAGGTTAACTAATTTATCTTGATAATTTTGGCCGTCAAGATATTTTTTGACTTATGTTGAAATTGTCTTGATAAATTTGAGATGATCTAGAAATATTTTAGATGACTAATTGATATTCGAGAATTTTGGAAACCCTAGGGATTAATTTAGAATTAATCTTAGTAGATCATTGCATTTCTAGTGTGACTAGAAAAGGCATGTGTACTAGGACTAAAGTGTTTAATTTGGACATCAAAATAATTAAATTTTAGGGTTTCTAATTGAATCACATTCATAATTTGAATTAGTCAAGACTAACACTAGCACATGATTCAGTTCAAGAGTTGAATCGAATCACAAACTTTTATTGTATAGTCAAGTCATAACCTAAATTAAACCTCCTTTGTGTGTTACATGCATTAGATTCATTTTAAAGGTTTGTTAAATTGGTATAATAGGGTGGTTATAGTCATAGGCTCAATTTAATTGAATCGTCCATAATCATGCCATATAGTTATATTAACTATCTGAATATATATGTGAGATATATAGTATTGATGAGACCTAATAACAAATCCCTTAACCAAAATATTAGGACTTACATCTTCCATTAATATGGCAAGAACTAGAGTCCTTTTAGTGTTGATTTTTTGGGTAAACCCAAGCTCACTCTACACGAATATGTTCAAACTATGGAAATTAGATTTTCGAATTGATGGGTTGATCCTAACTGGAAGCGTTGATTTGTTGGGTAAACCCATGCTCAATGTGAATAGAGGCAAAGTTAGGTAGTATACATAGGATGTATACATATCAAGAGTTGATAACATAATGAGTGTGCTAAATCAACAGTTTCTGGACAAGATGACACTTGCATAACTGAATGCAATTGGTATGAATGATACCTACCGATTGGCCTAAGGTGGCTTATTGCGCAAGCCCAAGGTCATTCTTAGTGATGTTGGATATCGACCCAATAGGAAAACCATAAGTTTTCTTTAATTCGTAGTAAGGGCTATAGATTCGGATAAAATGTTGGGACCCATATTGCATGTGATTAAATTCCTTATTGATATTAATTTATGTACGTTCTAATGCTCTCTCTCATTATTCTAGGTTATTAAATCACCACGATGTCTTCGTCTAGTACGAACTTACACTCTCTACTAGATTCGAATAAACTCACGGGACCAGACTTCTTACATTGGCTGTGGAATTTGAGAATTGTTCTCAAATATAAGAAACTAGTATATCTCCTAAATGAGCCACTTCCCAATCCCCCTATTGTCGATGCCTCTAATGAGGATTAAAAAGCTTATAAGATGCTACTAGATGATAGTGAGTTAGCTAGTTGTATTATACTAGCCTTTACGTCACCAGAATTGCAAAAGCAGCATGATGTTGTGGATGCTCATACAATAGTCTACCATCTAAGGGAACTATCTAATGAGCAAACTCAGTCTGAAAGGCTCGAGACCTCGAGGTTGCTCTTTCGTACTAAGATGGATGAGGGATCGTCTCCAGTATAGTATGTGCTAAAGATGAATGAATCCATTGAGAGGTTAACAAGTTTGGGTTTCATAATAAATCATAAATTAAGTATAGAATTAATTCTAATTGGTTTGATTGATAGTTATTCACAGTTTGTGCTTAAGTATCAAATGAATCAAATATCTACCTCGATACTTGAGCTGATTAATCTACTCAAAATAGTTGAGCAAACTGTTAGGAAGGATAGTAAGGCTACGATGTCGATGGACTCTGTTTCTGGTTCTCACAAGAGGAACTGAAAAAAGAAGAAGAAGTCTAAGAAGCCAATATGAGGTGCAGCTAAGAAGAAGGTAAAGGAAAATACACCGAAGGGAATATGCTTCCATTGCAACAAGGAAAGGCATTAGAAAAGGAACTGTAAAGCCTATCTAGAATCGTTAAAATAGAACGCATTGAGGTTAATATTATTTTTATCATAATATTTGGGTATTAGATACTAAATGTGGCTCACACATATGTGTTGATATGTAGTGCCTTAGGGATAGTAGACCACTCAAGAAGGGAAAGATGGACCTACATATCAGAAATGGAGCAAGAGTTGATATATTAGCCATAGGAACCTACGTTTTGTATCTTCCTAATAGGCTAGAGTTAATTTTGGATAATTGTTATTATGTTCCTGTAATGACAAAGAACGTTGTATCTGTTTCATGTCTTAATAAAACAGGATTTCATTTAACTTTTTCAAGTAATGGATGTTTAATTATATTGAATGAAATGTTGCATGGTAATGCTACATTGTGCAATGGTATTTACATATTAGATATGTGCAATCCAATTTTAAATATCAATAAAAATAAAAGGCAAAAACGAGATAACCTAAAATCATTTTACTTATGACATAGCCGACTTGGCCATATAAGTGAGAGACGCATGTCTAAGCTATACAAGAGTAGTAGTTTAGGGTCATTTGATTATGAATCATATGACACATGTGAATCTTGCTTGTTAGGCAAGATGACTAAATTACCTTTTAAAAGAAAGAGTGAACGTGCGAATGGGTTATTAGACCTAATACATTCTGATGTATGTGGGTCGATGTCCATTCATGCCAGAGGTGATTTTATATACTTCATAACCTTTATCAATTGTTATTCACAATATGGGTATGTGTATCAAATGAGATACAAGTCTGAAGCATTTGAAATGTTCAAACAATTCAGACATAAAGTAAAGAAATAACTCAGTATTAAAAAACTTTGATCAAATCGAGGTGGTGAATACTTAATTATCTCAAGGATAATGGGATTGTATCCCAATGGACTCCACCTTACACACCGTAACGTAATGGTATGGCTGAAAGGAGAAACCGAACCTTATTGAACATGGTAAGGTTAATGATGGGCTTAGGAGAACTACCGAAATCCTTTTAGATTTATGCACTCGAGACTGATGTTTATGTGATAAACAGAGTCCCTTCAAAAGTAGTAGATGTTACTCTATGTGAGATATGGACTAACAAAAAACCTTATCTTTCTTATATAAAAGTTTGGGATTTTTCGGCTTACATGAAGCGGATTCAACTAGACAAGCTTTAAGAAAAATATGATAAATATATATTTGTAAGATATCCTAAAGAAATAATTGGATATCAGTTCTACAATGCTTTAGAGCAAAAGGTGTTTATCTTAAAGCATGCTCTCATTTGAGAGAAAGAGTTTCTTCTAAGAGAAGACAGTGGGAGAAGTTCATGATGCTCAAATAGACACAAATTAACAGTCTAAACCTGAGATTATTGTTCATTGAGATGAGACAACAGTTGAACCTTTTGACACATAAAATGTTCGTAGGTCAAGTAGGATACGTAATATTCCAGAGAGATGGATTTCTTGTAAGTGACCATAATGACGTATTGCTCATAGAAGATGATGAATCTACAACTTATGAAGAGAAGCTAAAGAGTTCAAAATATAAAAAATGACTTCAAGCCGTGAAGTCCAAAATGCATTCTATGTTTTAAACCAAGTATAGACTTTGGTTGACCTACCTAAAGGGATAAAACCCATAAGGTGCAAGAGGATTTTCAAGAAGAAAATCGTCATGGATGGTAATGTGATTACTTATAAAAAGAGGCTAGTCACTAAAGGTTATTATCAAAGATAAAGAGTTAACTATTACAAGACATTTAGCCCTGTAGCCATCCTTAAATCCATTAGATTACTCCTAGCCATTGCTGCTCATTATGATTATGAGATGTGGCAAATGGATTTGAAGATGGGTTTTTTGAATGGAAACCTAGCCGACGATGTATGTATGATACAACCTAAGGGCTTCATATCCAAAGATGGCGAAAAGGTAAGCAAGCTTCAGAAATCCATTTATGGATTGAAGCAAGCATCTAGGAGTTGGAACTTTCGATTTGATGCAACAATCAAAGAGTTTGGTTTCTCAAAAAATTTTGATGAACCTTGTGTGTACAAGAAGGCTAGTGGGAGTGTTATCATATTCCTTGTGTTATACATGGATAACATATTACTAACAGGAAATGATGTCTCAAGTTTGCAATTTATCAAAATTTGTTTGTCCCAAAATTTCTCCATGAAAGACCTTAGAGAAGCAACTTATATATTAGGAATAAAGATCTATAGAGATAGATCAAGGAGGTTGCTAGGTCTTTCATAGTCTATATACATAGATAAAGTGCTAAACAGGTTTAGCATGGAGCAGTCCATTGCTCCATGAGAGGATTTCTTCCCATGACTCATGGGATAAAACTCTCAAAATCTATGTATCCCAAGATGCAAGATGAGAGGACTCGTATGAGTTTGATCCCATATGGTTCGACAATAAGATCAAGCATATATGTTATGTTATATACAAGACCTAATATATCATATGCTCTAAATGTTATGAGTAGATATCAATCGGATCCTAATGAATGTCACTGGGTGGCTGTAAAGAATATCCTAAAGTACTTAAGAAGGACTAAAGATATATTCTTGGTATATGGAGATGGAGATCTCGTAGTAAGCGGGCATACATATGCCAGTTTTCAATTTGACCAAGATGACTTCAAATCCTAGTCAGGTTACATTTTTCACATTGAATGGTAGGACAGTCAGTTGGAGGAGTTTCAAACAAGAGATGACTCCAAATTCAATAACTAAGTTAGAGTACATTGCAGCTGCAGAAGCAATAATAGAAGTTATATAAATTAAGAAGTTCGTTATGAAACTTGGAGTGGTTCCAAGCATTATAGACCTGATACTGTTGTATTGTGACAATAATGGGGCTATTGCTCAAGCCAAGGAACTAGGGTCTCATCAGAGGTCCAATCACGTACTCAAAAGATATCAGCTAATTAGGGAGATCATTTATAGAAGTGATGTGAAGATAAAGAGAGTGTCCATAGATCATAACATTGTTGATCCTTTGTCTAATCCACTTCCTCAAATGAGATTTCATTCTAGTGTACTCGTTTATGGTATTAGATACAAAGGTGATTGGCTTTAGTGTAAGTGGTAGATTGTTAGAGTAGTGCTCTAAAGGTAATCGCCTTTAGTACTTTTGTACAAACTTTATTTTGATTAATAAAACGAAAGGAAATTTTCATTAATTTAATGTTATGAATTGATGGTATTCTTAAATAAAATTAATGAAGTACATGATATAAAACATAGCATGAAGGAAATCATGATAAGATCATAATCATGAGATTCCTATCATGTGCAATTATATTAGTATCTAAATTATCCCTAGTCATAGAATTAATGTGACTGGACATTTTTAATATGGATAAACTAGCATATGTTATACTCCGTGATTTGATCAAGCAGTGGATCTCATAAACTGTAAGCATGAGATATTTAGAGTTATATGTGGATGCTTACAAAGAGTAGTACGTACATCGGATGACCTGTTATGAGATTATAATATGAATGATCTATCAAATGTCAGTGATTAACTTCATCACAGTAATGGTGCAAATATCTTTATACTTAAGGTACTCAAGGATATCTTGGATATTGATCATGTTCTTTGACAACATTCCTTATTGCCTCAAGATGAGGTTGCTTACAAGGTGGTGATTGGATATATCTATTAGTATTTGAAGGTAACTAGGCAGTCAATAAAGGATTCACCACTCTTGATAGAAGGAGATGATACCTACGGCTCTTATTGGGGTCATTACTTAGGAGCCTCTGGCCAGAGCAGTTATGTGTCATAAAGAGAGTCTTTAATGACACATAGAGTAATGAAATCATCAGGACAAAAACTAACATCACTTGGACTAGATATGACATAGTCAGTCTAGTAGGAGTTAACATATAGCCCATACTCCAAACAAAGTTCGGTAGAGGATGGTGAAGGAATTAATTGCACAGTAATTTTCTACGGAAAGGTTCGTAAGTTGGATAATTAACTATCGAAGAGTTCATATGTTAGCTCACTTACGTTCCGCTAATTAACATCATGAAACCCTTCATGACTTGCTTGGATTAGTAATTAGTTCAAATGGAATGAAACCATTCATGATATGCTCGAATTAAGAGTTAATTTAAGTGCCCTAAATAAACAGGACCTTAAGGGTCACACGCATTAAAGATCGGATGAAATACAAAGTATGTATGGCTGTCATTTTAAGCAAGTCACAATCGTGACCCACTTTATGGTAGGTGGTACATAAGTGAGTTCTTCACTTCTTTACAGACAAAATTAGGTAAAAATACACACAATTGAGAGGCAAAGGGTCTAGAAGAGTTCTGGAGGTTGAGAGGAGTGATCTTAGGGTTTGTTCATGCAATTTTATGCAATTGTTACATGAGTTTAATTGCATGGAACTTGTTTATGATCTAACTCTCAATTGAGCATCTACTTAAATTCATCTTGTTTGGTGCTCTACCTTACACATTGATGTTTCTTCATCTTTACGTGTTCTTCAGTAATTGTTGAAGTTGTTTGGTGCTTGCTATAACCCAAACAAGTAGAAGATTCAAGAGATGAGGAGCATTTACAAGGTAAATATGTTGTAATTTCATGTTCTTACATTCTGTTTACACATGCACATGGATTCCAGATTTTCTAGGGATGTCATGGTGCTAGAATTTTGATTCCAATGCTTTTTTTGCATAGCCATGCATGAGATGCATGGAGCTATGGCTCTCTAACAATACCTCTTTTATCCTTGTCTTTTTGATACAAATACTGCTTCATAAGCCACTAGTGTTCAAGGAAGTGCCTTTGAGACTCATCTAGGAGATTTTAGCAAACCAATCACGAGGGACCAAGCTAAAAGGTTTAAGGAACAACTGCAACTATTTGTCCAAAACTGGGTTGATACTAGGCTGTCTAAGCATGGAGATTTTAAAGAGCCCAAGTTAACCAATTTAATTGGGATAAAGGCTTAGGCCCATCCTTAAATAATGTCCAGATTCATTGAACCTTGATTAGTGATTAGGTTCAATGTCCATTTTTGAATGTCTAAATTTGTTGAACCTTGATTTATGTCTAGATTCAATGTATATTTTGAATGTCCAGATTCATTAAACCTTGGTTAGTGTCTAGGTTCAATGTACATTTTAAGATGTAACCAATATATAAGGTTGTTTTTGTTTAATTTAGGAAATCGGAATACATTTTCAAGCCTTTCCTGTATGGAATATGAGAAGGTTTGTTTTCTTGTGATTTTATGCTTAAGGTATTGAATTGATGCAATTGATTTCTTCTTTATATTTCAATTCTATTCTTATTTATATTGTTCTTGATTGCTTTGATCTTGGGTTCAAGGGTATTTTTCTTAGGTTCTTGTCAAAATGCATGTTTTAGGTGATAAAAAATCTATATGAATTACTTTGGAGTGAATCAAGTCTAGTTTGAGTGATAGAAGAGATATAAGAAACATTTTAGGTCTTGGGGTTTGGCATCATTTGGTATTAGAGTAAGGCTCACCATGTAACACCCCAACATATACCCTGGAAGTATTATAGCATGCCTAGGGTGTATTAAGAAGTGAACATAATGAATTAAGTACATCTAATTATAGGAAGAGATATAATGGTGTAAATGGATAATTTGTTCGGTTCAGCATGGACATACATACTTAGACGTGAAATATTTATGGAAATTTTTTATATGTTTGCTTGGATTATGAATTTGACGTGAGGGGAATTAATAAAAGAAGTATTTCATAAGTAAATGGGATATTTTTGGTTAAATTGGATGTATTTTTGTGTTGCTCTTATATGATAAGATCGAAAGTTGATTTGGGATGTGTACCTTGCTGAATGGAAAGGTTACACTGAATAGATTTCAATAATTTGGCCATATCTTGGCCTGTAGACCTCTAAATTGGATATTTTGATTAGAGATTAAACTAGAGACATAGGTCTAAAACTTTTGGAATCGAAATCTGAATGTGCCTTTAAGAGTTTTGAATTTTGCTTTGTAGCTGAGTTTTAGCTACTGTCCTTGTTTACAAATAACCTATAGTTTTTGAGTTAACTCCCTATATAATTAACCAAATTACATGAAATTTATGCCATTAGAAACTTAAGGCATAGGGGAATGAAATAAATTGATGAGATTATAGGCCAGTATGGGAATTAAGGGAAGAAGAAGGACTATTATGCAATTTTTCTAAAGTAAACTGATGGACCAATAAGATTAAAGCATATGTGTCTAACAAAATTGTAACACATGGTCCAATAGAATTGTAACATATGGTCCAATGTAATTTTAACACATGGTCTAATAGAATTGTAACATGTAGTCTAATAGGATTGTAACACATGGTCTGATAGGATTATGATATATGGTCTAATAGGATTGAAACATGTGTCTATAACTAGAAAATTTATGAAAAGGCATATGGAGAGGGAAGATAGACGACACTTTATCACTTAACTTCATATTTTTCTCCTCTCCATTTCACCTTCTTTATTTTTCACTTGGTGAGTCAAGTAAAGCTAAAAAGGAAGGGAAGGGAAGGCAATAGAAGACCTACTTTGTCAATTTTAAGGTGGGACATCACTTAGTTAATTTCTATATTTATGCACATTTGAATGTGTAGAAAGATTCATTTGGATTTGGAATGGTTTCTGGGATGATACTTTTGTGCTAGAAGATACTATAACTTAATTCTGACTTTATAACTAAAACTAAAAATATCTAGAAGATACTATAACTTAATTATGCCTTTATGATGTTGGAAATTGGGATAGAAAATGGTGAAATGATGTTGCCCTTATTTTGGAGCAATGTGTGATATTTGGTTATAGCTCATGTGTTAGAAGTCCCAATGGCCTAATCTTTGGTGTTTTAGAAACTAGAGACACAGATCGACAAATGTCTAGGAGACCATAAAACCTAGTTCTGAATTTTCTGTACGAATATTAAGGAACAACTAGCCTCTATCATGTGATTTTCCTGGACTGATAGTTTGCCTATTTTTAGACCACTTTGGGGTTTAGCTTAAATTGCACTATTTTGAGTTTATTTTCGTTTCCAATTTTTATCGAATCTTATCTTAACCTTTTTGAATGTGTATGGAACTTTTTGAACACCTAGAAATAAATGAAATAAGACTTACCACATGTGAATTGGGAGGCTAAACATTGGAATATAAGATTGAGCATAATGCATTCTAAAGAAAATTTCCATATAGTATATAAGTTATGATATTTTTGAATGTTTGTGCTTAGTGGATGACCACTGTGAGTGGTCATCCAAACTAAGTGTTTTCCCTACTAAGCTTTCAGGTTTAGCACAGGTGTTAATCTATTTAGGTCCAAGTCATAGGAATGAGGTATAGGGAATATCTGTAGGGACCAAGGCCAACAGATAAAAGAAAAAGTACTTTTGGAATGTGTCTTTAGTTACATATGATTGCATATGTAATGAAAAAAAGAAAATTGAATGTTTTCTTTTAGACTACCATGTAAATGTAAAGATGTCTTAATATTGTTAAATGATAATGTTATGCATTGGGAAGTTTTGCAATGTGTATATGTATAGCATTGAATATAATTGTATACCTTGAATGTGTGTATAGGAATTTGTTTGTTATGTGTGTGGATGGTTGTAGGTTCCGTATAGGGGGTGTTACACGCTAAGTACATATCTATCCTTTTAATTTTTTTGTTTCCTTCCATTAGCCTTGTTGATCGTCTTCTTGCTTATTGATATTGTTCCTAAAAATAAAAAGTTCTAAACAAGATCCTCCGTTTAAATTACATTAAGATCTTGATTGTTGTTGATCTTTCTCCAAAAAAGTTAAAAAAAAAGTTCTAAACGAGAGCCTCCATTTGAATTACATTGAGATGTTGATTGCTGTTAGTCTTGTTCTTAAAAAAATCACTTCTGAACAAGATTCTCCATTTGAATTACATTGAGATCTTGATTGCTATCGATCTTAATCCTAAAAGAAAAAAAAACAGTTCTAAACAAGATTCTCCATTTGAATTACTTTGATATCTTGATTGTTATTTTATTTAGTCCTTACATATAAAATCATGAAGATTACATGAGTGGTAAAAGGAAAGAGAGTGTGATTTCAAAAGAGGGTAAAAGCCAATTTGAGTTAAACACGAAAGAAATGTAATTATTACAAAGGAAACACGTAAGGCAGTGTTTGTGAGGTTCTTTTTTGTTATTTTCTTTGAAATTTCAGATTATAAAAGAAAGAAAAATGGAAGGAACTAAAGATGCACCAAAAGACCAACAATTTCTTCTAGCCCTATAACAGTAGTTTGAGAGAATTCAACTTGTTCTTAGCAATAGGAATGACACTTTAGAGAGGCAAAAAAAATGAATTCTTTGCTTTGCGTGAAAGTATTGCCCAAAACATTCCAAGGCCTAGGAGGCAATTTGTACCTCAATTAAGAGTCTAACAAGGAATTTAATGATCGAGCTACCTTGGTCAATGAAGGCTGAAATTATAGAAGGGGTATGAGGAACCAAAATGATCTTGGTAGGAATATTGGGAGTATAAAAATGAAAATTATATCCTTTATGAGGAAGAATGATCCAAATGCATTCTGGAGTGGGAGCAAAAAATGGAATTAATCTTCGAATGTCACAAATACTCCGAGAAAAAGAAGATTAAACTTGTAGTAGTGGAGTTTGAAGAATATGCACTTGTATGGTGGGATCAACTTCTCGTAAGCAGAAGGAGAAATAGTGAAAGACCATTAAAACTTGGGTTGAAATGAAGGCTATCATGAGGTGCAAATTTGTTCCAAGCCATTATTATATGGACTTGTATCAAAGATTGCAAATCTTTGTACAAGGAACGAAAAGCATGGACGAATACTACAAAGAAATGGAGATTACTATGATCCGAGGAAACATGGAGGAAGATAGAGAGGCACTATGGCAAGGTTTCTTAATGGACTTAATAAGAACATAGCCAACAAAGTAGAGTTGCAACACTATGTGGAGATGGAAGATTTGATGCAAATTGCTATAAAGATAGAAAGGCAATTGCAACACAAAAGGAAGGGGAAATAAGCCAACACCTTTTCAGCTTAAAATAATCTATGGAGACTAAACTGGAAAAATGATAACAAGGCTTCCCAAACAAAAAAAATGATAAGGCACAACCATCTCAATCATTTGAAGAAAAATAGAGGTACTTCTTTTGCCTAAAACTCTAGAAGTTGTGACATTAAATGTTTTAGGTATTTAAGGTATGGGCACAAAGCATCTCAATGCCCAAATAAAAAGGCAATGGTGATGCATGATAATGCGGTAGAGACGGATGAGGAAAGTGATGATGATGACATGACTACTTTGGAGAATTGTAGTGATGTTAAGTTGCCTACTGAGGGACAGTTATTGCTTACTAGGCGTGCTCTTAATATGCAAATGAAAGAGGATAGTGAGGGGGTTAGATTGAAAAAGGAAAATCTTTTTTATACTAGGTGCTTAGTTAAAGGGAAAGTGTGTAGTTTGATTATTGATGGGGTAGTTATGTGAATATGGCTAATACTTTATTTGTGGATAAGTTAGAGTTGAAAACTACTAAACATATAAAATCTTATAAATTGCAATGGCTTAACAATAGTGGAGAAGATAAGGTTACTAAACAAGTGAGGTTTCATTTCCTGTTGGAAGGTACCATGATAAGGTTACTCATGATGTTGTTCCTATGTAAGCTAGTCGCTTGTTAGTAGGTAGATCATGAAAATAGGATAGGAGAGTGAACTATGATGGGTATCTAAATACGTACAAGGTGGAGAAAAAAGGAAAAAAGTATACACTTCTTCGTTTGACTCCTAAACAAATCTATAAAGATCAATTGCAACTTGAGAAGCCTCATAAAAAGTTTGTTCAAAGAGAGGCCGAGAGAAAAAGAAAAGAGAGTAAACAAATAAATGAGAAAAAAGAAGATGATAGAAAGAGTGAAAAGGAGAGAATGAGTGAGGAGCATTCAGCCATAGGAAGAAAATAGGTTAAAAAATAAGCTTCTATGCAAAAATGAGAGATGTGAGGAAGGCTTTAACCACTCATAGGCCAATGGTTGTACTTTTGTACAAAGAGGCTTATTTTTCTTCTAACGACGTTGACCCTTCTTTGTGAAGTGTTATTACTGATGATTTGCAGGAATACGAAAATGTTTTTCCCAATGATTTACTTCAAGGTTTACCACCTTTGAGAGGGATAGAACATCAAATTGACCTCATTCAAAGGGCTGCTATCCCCAATAGACCAGCATATAAAAGAAATCTTGAAGAGAAAAAGGAGCTATAAAAGAAAGTGGAAGAGCTCTTAAAGAAAGGACTTATAAGAAAAAGTTTAAGTCCATATGCAATACCCATCTTATTGGTACCAAAGAAGGATGGAAGTAAAGCTATCAATAAAATAACGGTAAATTATTAACACCTCATACCTTGACTTGATGACATATTGGATGAATTAAATGGTGCATGTGTCTTTTATAGAATTGATTTGAAAGGTGGTTATCATTAAATTAGAATAAAAGAAGGTGATAAGTGAAAACCCACTTTTAAAATAAAACATGGATTGTATGAGTGGATGGTAATGTCGTTTGGCCTAACCAATGCCCTTAATAAATTCATGGAAATAATGAACCATGTTTTGTGTGAGGTTATTAGAAAATTTATGGTTGTTTATTTTGATGACGTTCTAATGTATAGAAAATTTATTGATAAGTATGTTATGCATTTAAAAAGTGATTGATGCTTCAAATAAGTTGTATGCTAACTTTAATAAATGTTCATTTTGCACTGATCGTCTCATTTTCTTGTTTTATTTCATGAGTTCAAATGAAATTGAAGTGCAGAGAATGGCTGACACCTAAAACTGTGAGTGAAGTGAGAAGTTTTCATAGCTTGGCAGGTTTCTATAGGAGATTTGTCAAAGATTTTAGCACCATTGTTGCACCATTAATTGAGATCATAAAGAAAGATAAGGGATTTATTTGGGGTAAGAACACGAACATGCATTTTCTTTGCTAAAGGAGAAGTTGAGTAGTGCTCATTGATAAGGCTGCCCAATTTTGATTTAACTATTAAAATTGAATGTGACACCTCCAGGATTAGTATAGGTGTTGTTTTATGGCAGGAAAAGAGACCCGCTGCTTATTTTAGTGAAAAGCTAAAGGAAGCAACTTAACTATTCAACTTATGGAAAGGAGATGTATGAGGGCATTGGAAACATGGTAGCATTATTTGTTACAGAAGGAGTTCATGATTCATACATATCATCAGTCATTGAAACACTTGAAAGGATAAAGTAAGTTGAACAAGCATCCCGCCAAATGGATGGAATTCTTAGAATCTATTACATACATGATCCAATATAAGCAAGGTAAAGAGAACATCATGGCAGATGCGTTATCTAAAAGGTATGTCCTAATCGTTACTCTTTCAAATAAGTTATTAGGATTTGAGTAATTCAATGAATTTTATGCACATGATAGTGATCTATCTAATGTTTATATTGCTTATGAGCTTGCTACATTCAGTTATTTTTATAAGCATAAAGGATTTCTTTTTAAAAAGTGGGAATTATATGTGCCTAATAGTTCAATTAGGGAATTGCTTGTTCATGAAGCTCATAATGGAGGTCTTATAGGACATTTTGGCATTGAAAAACTTTGAGCATCTTGTATGAACACTTCTTTCGGCCTAACATGCGTAAGTGTGTTCAGAAAATCTGTTCTAGTTGCATTCCATGTAGACAAGCTAAATCTCGAAATCAACCTTATGGATTATACATGCCTTTGCTAATACCATCAAATCCTTGGGTTAAAATTTCTATGGATTTTGTTTTAAATCTACCAAGGACTAGGAATAGAAAGGACTCAATTTTTGTAGTTGTGAATCGTTTTTAAAAAATGGCTCATTTCATACCCCATAAAACTAATGATGTTGTGCATATTGCTGATTTGTTCTTTAAAGAGTTTGAGCATTATATGGTATTCCTAAGACCATTATGTCTAATCAAGAAGTTAAATTCTTGAGTCACTTTTAGCGAGTTATTTGGTCAAAACTTGGTATTATATTTTTTTAATACTTCCCATCCTTAAACTAATGGGCAAACTGAAGTAGTAAATAAGACTTTAGGAACATTGTTGTGTGCTTTGATTGGAAGGAATTCTAGAACTTGGGTAGGTAATCTTCCTTCTATTGAATTTTCATATAATAGGAGTATGCATTCCACCACTGAGTTTTCTCCTTTTAAAATTATATATGGATTTAATCCACTAACTCCTTTGGATCTTTTTCTTATTCCTTCGAGTGAGATTTCTAATACAGATGGAATTAAAAGGAAGAAATAATTAAATCCATTCATGACAACAAGATAAAAGATAGAGAAGTGAAATGAACAAGTTGCATCTCAAGTGAACAAAGGAAGGTACATAGTGTCATTTGAACTAGGAGATTAGGTTTTGGTTTACATGCACAAGGAAATATTTCCTTCCAAAAGGAAATCAAAATTAGATGCTCGTGGAGACGGATCTTTTCAAGTTTTTTCAAAGATCAATGACAATGTATATCACATTAATCTACTTGGTAAGTATGGTGTTTCAACTACTTTTAATGTTTTTTATTTATCTCTCGTTGATATTGATGCAGGATCTGATTCAAAGATGAATTTTTGAGGAGAGGTGAAATGATACAAATGTCACTTCACAAGCTACTAGTGCTTAAGGAAGTGTCTTTGAGACTCATCTAGGAGATTTTAGCAAATCAATCATGAGGGCCCAAACTAAAAGGTTTAAGGAACAACTTCAACTATTTGTCCAAAACTACGTTGATACCGAGTTGTCCAATCATAAAGATTTTAAAGAGTCCAATTTAATCAATTTAATTGGGCTAAAGGCTTAGGCCCATCTTCAAGTAATGTCCAGATTCATTGAACCTTGATTAGTGATTACGTTCAATGTACATTTTTGAATGTCCAAATTCATTGAACCTTGATTAGTGTCTAGGTTCAATGTATATTTTGAATGTCCTGATTCATTGAACCTTGATTAGTGTCTAGGTTTAATGTACATTTTAGAATGTAACCACAATATAAGGTTGTTTTAGTTTCATTTTAGATATCGGAATACATTTTCAAGTGTTTCCTATACAGAATATAAGAAGGTTTACTTTTTTGTGATTTTATGCTTAAGGTGTTGAATTGATGCAATTGATTTCATCTTCGTATTTGAATTCTATTTCTTATTTCTATTGTTCTTGATTGCTTTGATCTTAGGTTCAAGGGTAATTTTCTTGGGTTCTTATCAAAATGAATTTCTTGGGTGATAGAACAAATCTATATGAATTACTTTGGAGTGAATCAAATCTAGCTTGAGTGATAAAAGAGATCTAAGAAACAATTTGGGTCTTGGGGTTTCACGTCACTTTTTATCCTTCCACATCATTTCTTGTATTGATGTAGAAAGATTCCAAAATCATGGTTTTCAATTGAGATTGGCTGTAGATTTTCACCAGATATTATAAAAAGCTAACACACGTTTGCTTGAAGAATTTTTATTTTATATGTGAAGTCCACATATTCTTTAAGTCTACTAGTATTTTGTCCAATTGTAGAATAAGTATAATGAAAAGGACCTTCAATCAATTTTCATTTCCTACATGTGTAACTATTATTGCCCATATCAACTACATGTTACAAAAAATGCATATTCTCCATTTTAAATAGTCTTCCACCATTAAAGTATAAAATCTAGTTGATGGCATGTTATTCTTAGTTTTCTCTACTATCCTAGGTATAAGAATACAGGTAAGTGGACCTCTCATTCTGTAATAGTATAGGGATAAGAATAAGTTAACCTTACAAGAAAAATGTAACTAGTAAGTATAACTTTTCTACTAATAACTAGTCAATAACAAAAGGTGAAGTTGGTTAAAACTAAAACTAAAACTAAATTAAAATGATGAGTTTTATTACTACTAGAATCAATCAAATAAGCAATCAATATGAATAATTAGATAATAATCATGTCTAGAATATATTTCTCTATAGTTTCATCTTAGACCCTTTATTTAATTTTTTAGAAATTCAATTTAAAGATGGAAATGGATCAAGTTAGGCTTAATCCCCCTATAGACTAAGC
The DNA here is from genome assembly GCA_027478495.1 of Erythroxylum alaternifolium. Lineage (NCBI taxonomy): Eukaryota > Viridiplantae > Streptophyta > Magnoliopsida > Malpighiales > Erythroxylaceae > Erythroxylum > Erythroxylum alaternifolium. The sequence goes on along the minus strand of JANIIA010000010.1, from coordinate 35,981,951 downwards.
CCTACCTAAAAATATTTTTTAATTCTAAATTCAACTTGAAGCCTAATTGGGTGACAAACATGGCCTGAGTTTGACCTCAATCAAACTTCAAAGTTACAAGCCACTTGAACAGCTAAAGCCTAATTATACTTTAATTGAAATAAAACCCAATTGGATTAGATTAGGCCTAAAAACTCTAAACCTTTTAGAAAAATATTAAATGGCCCAAATATCTTTTTAAAAAATATTAAATGTTTTAAAGCCCAATTGGGATCATTTAAGCCTTAAAGCTTAACTCTTGGATGTGTGATTGAGTCAAAAACCTAAATGCTTTATTTATAAAGTCATTTAAAATATTTATTAAAAAATCCTAAGCCTAATTCGTAACCCAGTCAACTTAGACCGAGCCTATTTACTCTAGATTGGACCAAGTCTAGCCTAGTCGAGCCAAGGTTATTTTATCATCCACAATTCTATTGTTTAGACTAGTAAATAATCAACTATCACCTTTCTATGTATAGACACCTATCACTCAATCTAGTAACTCATATATTTATCTTATTAACACTTTTAAGAATGCATCACGTTCTTTAAAACTTGATAAGATGAGATTTGATTATATTAATTAGATTTATCTCTTTGGGAGGTAACAAGTGGATGTTGAAACAAATTTGGTTTGAAACATCTTACTAGAGCATCATTTTTCAAAGCCACAAATTTTTATAAGTATAAATTCAAAGATGATATATTGCTGAAACGAATAAGGTGAAATCATGTCTAGAACCAAATTTACTTTAAAACATTCAATCCAATTAGGAGACTTTTTTCTATCCCAACTATGTAGAGATTTAGGTTTGTTTAAAATATTATCTCTGTAATATAGAAAGAAGTTAGTTTTTGGGTAGAAGAGGAAGAGGAAAACATTACACCTATCTTCATTATTATTCCCTTTAGTCTTTTTTTTGTCTCCGTTCTTCTTTCATCTTTCTTTGGTGTGGAAAAGGAATTATATGCTAAATGCCTATACCATCATATTCTTGAGGAACTTTTGATTCAATACTTTTATTAAGGGTTAGTATGGGTAGATCTACTAAGCATATGAATAAGTACTACTAACATTGAAGATAAAATTTTAAATTTAACTACACTAGTCCATTAAAAGGTTATAGGTCAATTACAATTGGCAAGAGTTTGTGGAATATGCTCATTATTTAGGAATCCTATAGATATATGGCCTACATTGCAACACAACTCCATTTAAGAAGCTAATATAATAAGGGAATTTCTTGATCAACCTCAACAAAAATATAACCCTTATTTAAATCATTATAATTTAGGATGGAGTGATCACCTAAATTTTAACTATGCTGAGGAAGCAGAGATACTATCCTCAAAATTTCAATAGAGAACCTTATGCACCTACATATACTCAATCTCAACCCTCAAATTCAGGGATGTCTTTGGATGAATTTGTTAAGGTACTTATTACTAATTCTCAACAATTTCAATTGGAAACAAGAGTAAGCCTTTAGAATTTAGTAATTAGATGCCTTAATTAGCCACTCTATTAATAAATTGAAATCACAAATATAAAAAAAAATTACCTTCATAAATGGGGGTGAATCTTAAATAGAATGTGACTACGTTAACATTAAGAAGTGGAAAGGAAATTCAATCTAGCTCTTCTTTAACAATAGATGTAGATATGTACAAAGAAGAAGAGAAGAAAGAAGAATTTCTAGATTAAGATGAAACAGAGGTAAAGGATAATTTTTCTTTGCCTATACCATTTAATGCACATGTACCTCCTTTCCTTCACAAATTGGCCAAATAAAGAGAAGAGGAATATAAGGGAGACATCTTAAAGACTTTCAAAAAATTGGAAATCAATATATAACTTATAAAATTCATTAAAAATTTTTCAAATTATGCAAAGTTCTTATAGGAACTATACACAAATAAAAGGAAGCTAAAGGACAAAAAGAGACTAATGTTAGGAAATAATGTATCATAAAAGGAAAAGTATAAAAAACATGCAAAAAAATAGGTATATTTATATTTCCTTATATTATTGGTGGTAAGGAAATTGTGCATCCCATACTAGACTACGGAGCTTTTATTAATATCGTATAGTACTCAATTTACCAAGCTTTGAACTTTAATTCTTTGCAAGAAACTAATATGATGATGCAACTAGCTAATCATTCTTATACATCCTATTAGTGTTATAGATGATGTTTTAGTTTAGATTAACGGTTTAATACTTTCAGTGGAGTTTTTCACCTTTAAAATAGATAGAGATAGTATAGAGCATTCAGATTTAATATTGTTAGGAAGGTTGTTTATAAAGACAGCTAAAACAAAATTAATGTGGATGAAGGTTCTCTTTTTATTGAGTTTGATAAAGAGAGTGAAATTTAACATTTTCGAAGCAATAAAATACCCTAATGATTTTTACTATGTTTATCATATGAATATTGTTGATTCAATCATGTAGGATATTTTTAAAGAGGAAAGTTTTGGTATTGATTTAGAGTTTAATGCTAAACTGGAAGTGAATGAGCAAGTTGATTAAACTTGCAAAGTTGTAGAATCATTATTAGCAATGCTAATAGATTCAAAAACTGTAAATTCTAAAATTATATAACTCATAAGAAAATGTTGCCTTTTGCTTTATAAGTTTCAAAGATAGAATTGAAAGCCTTACCATATTACCTAAAATATGTCGATTTGGGTGAAGAAGAGTCATTACTTGTGATCATCTCCAAAAGGTGACTAAATGGTAAGAAGAAAAGCTAGTAGCACTTATAAAGGAGTACGAAATTGCAACTAATTACTCCTTAGCTAATATGAAAGACATAAGTCCAACAACTTGCATATATAGGATTCTTTTAGAAGAAAATACTAAGCCAATAATAGAACCATAAAAAAGACTCAATCTAATAATAAAAGATGTCGTAATGAAAGAAATTATAAAGCTTTTGGATGCAGATATAATCTATTAGATCTTAGATAATAAATGGGTAAGCCTAGTTCATATTATGCCAAAGAAATCTGGGGTGATAATAATAAGAAATCATAATGATGATTTGGTGGCAATAACGTATAGAATGGGTAGCAAATGTACATTTATTTTGGTAACCTTAACTTGGTTACTAGAGAGGATCATTTCCCACTACCCTTTTTATCAAATATTAAAAAATTTGCTGGCAAATTATGTTTTTTTTCTTTTCAAATGGTTTTTCAAGTTATTATCATACATCAATCTCTAAAGGAGATCAATCAAAGACTACTTTTACATGCCCTTTTGGAATGTGTGCCTTTAAGCAAATTTCCTTCAGTCTTTGTAATGCTAAAGGTACATTTCAAAGGTACATGATGAGTATATTTTATAAGTATATTAAGAATTATATTAAAGTATTCATGGATGACTTTTACTATTAATGGATAATCATTTGACATTTTTTAAATCATTTATCTAAGGTTCTTAAAAGATGAAAAATAATTTTGGTATTAAACTATGAAATATGTCGTTTTATGATTGATCAAGGCATCATGTTGGGACATGTGATTTCATTTAGGAGTATAAAAGTTGATAAACCAAAAGTGGATTTAGTTGTTAACTTACCTTACCCTATAAATTTTAGATAGGTTCAATTTTTTGTTAGATATGTAGGATTTTATTATACGCTTATTAAATATTTCTAAAATATTGATATAACATTGTCGAATTATCGCAAAAATATATTCCATTTGATTTGGTAAGGAATGTCAATAATATTTTAACAAGCTTAAAATATTATTGAAGTGTGCCTTTATTCAGCCACTAAATTGGGATATACATTTAAGATTTTATTCAGCAACCGAATTAGGATATACACTTGAGATCATATATGATTCTAGCAACTATGTAGTTGGTTTAGGCTAAAAGGATTAGGAAACAAAGGCATGTCATTTATTATGCTTTAAGAAAATTAGAAGTTGGACAATGTAATTACTCTATAACTAGAAAGGAGATCTTAGCAATTGTTTCTTCCCCAAATAAATTTGTATCTTATTTCCTTGACTTTGAAGTCATTGTGTATTATGATCAAGTGACATAGTAGAATTCACTACAAAATAAACCTAACTTTGCACACTTAGATTTATAGCAACGGTGAGAAAGGATCATATACACAGAGAGTGTTTGTTTAATTTTTGCAATGAAAATAATTGATTTTGAGGATATAAAGGGTTTTGGGTTGATGCAATTAAAGAAATAAAGTAAAACTGAATCAATGAAAGCAATTTAATTCAAACAATCAAATTGGTAAAAATGATGAATGCATTTAGAATCCAACTCTTGGATCAATCTCAGCTTACACACAATTAAACATATTTCATTGTTATAATGTTTTCACACCTCTCGTAGAACTATTGATCATAAATTAACAACAAGTTCTATTAATCCTGATTTTTCCTTAGGTATTGTTTAATTAAAAGAAGCTCTTTAATTAAACCTAACTATCGAATAACTTAGAATAAGCTCTCTAGATTTAATTGGACGATCGCATTACGAATATGGAAAACATACCAGTCTAAGCAGTAACCACACAAGTTCAGGTTATGTAACTTATGTCATGTTATTCCTAACGATTTAAGTTCATTAGTAGCTACAAATGAACCCAAAATATAACGATTACGTATTGTATTAAAGATTATAGAAATGGGTTTACATTATAACAATCTAATTAACACGTTCAGATGATCTTTACAACACCCAAATTAATAGACATAGAACAATTATAACAATCCATAAAGAGAGGGGTTCAACATTACACAGTGAAAAAATATGCTTAACCGTCCTATGCATCCATTTTGTAGCACCCCACTCCCGCAAGACACATACCCGACTCAAGGGTGGCATGTTAGAGCACTCAATCAGTCGAATCTTATTACAAAAATCTTCTTCCCCTTTTTATAAATTTCTTTTCTTTTTTTTCAAACAATGCACACTTTTACAAGAAAATCAATAATCAATTTGGGCCCGTTTCGATCATAAACTTTTCCACTCACATATATAATAATTGCACAAAAATTAATTTCATTTACAGCCCTTTCCAATTTGGAAAGTTATTACAAAAATAGATTGATTAATAAACATGATACAAAAATCTCAGAATACATTCTTTCATACAAAAATAATAATATTGAAAATAATTATGCAGACGCCAACTGATCCCGACTTCTGTCTCTCACTTGTATGCAATAGGTATACTCCCGTTTGCCTTACGAGGTATTCTTCTGAGCTTTGAAAAATATTTCCAAATTTTGGGTAAGTTTTGCGAACTTAATAAGTGACCATTATCGATGGCTCACCCAGTCATATAACACATAAATCACATTCACAACATTTCACATTTCACCATCAATATAATTTAATCAGTCATATTATGCATATGTAGTGTGTATGAGACCCACTTTCTATTTATTACTTTGTTGTGACTGAGTGCCTAAAATGTCCCATATGGGGCTCATTGATAACTATCTCATATAAGGCTCATTGATAACTGTCCCATATAAGGCTCATTAAATGTTGAGCCTGAGGCTCTGAATCACTTTTGAGCTCGAGACTCTTTTTCACTCGTTGAGCTTTAAGCTCTGATTGGTGGCTACTCTGCTCACAACCGCCATTATATTTCACGCATTCATAAAATGAAATGCATCAATCACATTTGCATGATCCCATTCAGTCACATTTTTATATCATCGGACCTTAGTCCGGTATTCAACATTAAGTTGAAAATCACATTTTCACTTACATGCAACGCTTATTCAAAACACATTTATCCTCAAATTATGTACACTTAGTTCTTCTCATTCGCATACAAGCAACACTTCAATATCTCAACCAAGCGTCACCATCATCGGACCACCTACCCAGAAACCCATATAATCGATCACATTCATATAGACATTCAATAGTTAATCAATGCCAAAATTCACACAAAACAAACAATGAAATGAGACCATCTAGGTCTACTCACAGTACGCTCCAGATTAGCTTTCGCTTCCCAGAACTGGAAACGTCTGGATGTGTATATTTATCTTGCACATCAAAATTATGCAATACACACATTGCACATATACATTAATAACTTTGCTCAATTATAAGCATTCATTTATGCACATGTGTGTATAAAAAATATGTACAATGCATGTTCATGATAATCCTGGGTATCTTTCCATTGTTCTCGTCGCATTATCAGTCTTATGTCAACACTCACCTAAGTAAAATTTGTACTTAGGGTTTATACCTCAAATAAACACTTTGAATCTAATTTCATAACCCAATGAATCATTTTAGATGTTTCTCTAAACACTAACTTTCGGGTCTACTATTTCTGGTTATTTAGACAATAAAAATGAAGCAATTTGGGAACAATTTCTTTTGAGAATTTTCCTTCTATCTCATAAGTTTCTAATGACACCAAAATCCTTTAATTTGGTTCAGTAGTGTAAAAGATATACTCCAAATATTTTTGGACTGGTTTTATTCTGAGATAGTGCTCTATGCTCAACTTCCACCCAGAATTTGAAATTCTTACAATCCGATTCAGAATTTTATTTCTTCATATGATTTGTATCCTTATGTCTCTAGTTTACTCCAAATCAAAAATTCATCCCAATTGGATGACTACAGATCAAGATATCATCAAAATACCAAAGTATATTTTGTGCTGGAAAGTTCGCCGCAGCGATCCAAAAAAGTTCGCTGTCCAGAGAGGAAAAGTTAGCATGAAATCTTTCTGCAAACTTCATCCTTCAAGTTGGCCGCGGCGAACCAAGGAAAGTTGGTTGTGGCAAACTTTGACAGAAGCATATGCTTCATTTTCTAGATTTTCAAACTTCCAACATTTACATCTAACTCTTCTTATACCTAGATTATCTCTTCCATTTCATATTCAACTTCATTTCAACCAATATCATTCACAAACCAATTCATAAGCTATACTATCAACCAAAAAGATCAAAACATTTTCATATACCATTTATCAACAACTTCCTACTCATATTCAACTTAATTTTCAACTCTAATTATCACTAAATATGATTCATCCAAAAAAATCAAGAAAAGAAGGATGCTTATACTTACTTTATTTACCCAAATCTTTTTCAATCACCATGAAACCCTAGCTCTCCAAGCACCATTCTTTGATCACCATTTTAGGGAGGAAAGGTTGGGTTTTCATCAATAAAGTGAAGGCACGACTATATGGAGTGGCAAGGTGAAGAAAAATGACAAAGCTCAACATTGATGGTTTGAAGAGAAGAGAGTGTCGTGGATGGTGGAGAAGAAGAGTGAAGAAAATAAAGATCAAATGTAGAGAGAAAACATGGTTGAACCAAATGCAAGATAACTAAAGGTGTCTTGCATTTGAAAAAATTCGTGGATGGGTGTGTGGCATGGCAAGTGACACTATTCATTTGCTACATGTCACCATCCTATAGTTTCTAGTGGGTCTGCTTTATTAACCAGTCCATTTGTCTCCAATTTCTAGTCCAATTGTCTCCCAAATTTCAATGACTATTGTCATTTAATCCCAATATCATTTTAAAAAATTCTACTACCATTTGATGTTTGTTTCCATCAATCACTATTCATCAATTGTTCTGCCATTTGGCATTTTTCCTGGTCCAAAAAAATTACCCTTAAAAATTCAGGAATATTCTAATTTTCACCAAAAATTCTAAATAAGTGCTTATACTCTCAAAAATCAATTTTCAACATATAAAAATCACAATTCTCAATAAAAATCACCTTTCACATATATAAATCAATTATACCTGGAATTCGTCAATGAATGCATGTACAAATATTTTCATGTGTAAAAAATTCAATATTCACGTGCATGTGCATATCCTATAATGCATGAGCACAAAATGCATTTTCTAATCTCTCAATTTTACTTCTCATTTACGGTATTCCTGACTCTAACTCTTAATATGGGAATGGGATGTTACACTTCTTCTTCCTTAATTCCCACATTGGCATATAATCTCACCAAATAATTTCATTCTCATTCATATTTAACTTGTGAGTATGTATGTCCATGCTGAAAACAAAAAATTACCCATTTACCCATGTCTTTTACATTAAGTACCATTATGCCTCTTACTATGCTTACATGCTCTTAATTCATTATGTTCACTTCTTAATACACCCTAAACATGTTATAATACTTTCAGGAAATATGTTGGGGCCTTACAGTTATGATATCTATAATGATTTGACATCATTAGTTTCATTTTGAATTAATGAAAAGGCTTTATTTATCTTTATGTATTAATTTAATTAATATTTTATGTTTTAATACTAGAGATAAAATCCATCAAATAATTACTGTGTAATTGAAATTATTATGAGATTATAATTATGAGATTCAATTTATACTTATATGTTATTCCTAAATGTTCTTAGTTGTAGTTTCATCAAGACTGGATATTGTTGAAACGGTAAAACTAGCACACATTATGTTTCTTTCTTATGAAGACAGTAATTGATCTCATAAATTAAATTACAGAGATACTTAAACTAATATATGGGTGATTATTAGAGAATAAGTTACTGAACTAACCCAATTATGAGAATTCCGGATGGAATATTACTTATGTGCCTATGGATTATCTCATAATGATGGTTGTATAATTGATCCTCAGACTTGAGATTACCAAGGTATCTAGTGTGGGAATT
>JANIIA010000010.1:35756686-35770787 GCA_027478495.1 Erythroxylum alaternifolium | reverse complement strand
GTTCCGTTCCGTCCTGTTCCGTTCCGTCTACAGATACTAGAGACAGGAACCAAACATAGCTTTATTGTCATTTTCATCACGGAGAGACAAGATATATGCTTCTCAAGTGGAGAGCTCTACTTCCACTAGTAGAATTTGCAAAGCCAGAAGAAAAACTGGCCGGCATGAGCATAGATGGAAATGCAACACCAGAGCCGAATGCCATTCTACACTGGTATCGGTATACATTACTTAATGCCTGATGGTACACTAGGTCGAGAGAAAGAAGTGCATGGCTTCCCAGATGGTTTCGAGGTCAATTTCGTATATTGGTCTCTTAATGGCAAGCATTTATCTTTTAGTGTACGGGTTGATGAGGATGGTAGCAGCGGCAGTCAGCTTAGAGTCTGGGTTGCTGATGTAGAGACAGGGAAAGCTACACCATTGTTTCGTTCAACAGTTTTGATAATTTTGTTTAGGTGGATAACACTTCTTTATTAGCCTGCGCCATCCCTTCATGGCGGGAAGACCCACCAAGCAGAAGAATGTTGAAGTTACATCCTGTCAGGACTTAAGGACGAGTACGATGACGATTTATTTGATTATTATGCTACCTCACAACTTATTTTGGTATCTTTGGATGGAAATATGAAAGAAATCGGGTCACCAGCTCTGTATACATCAACTTGATCCTTCCCCAGACCAGAAGTATACATTAGTTAGTTCTCTTCATAGACCGTACTCCGTCATTCTACCATGTGAGATCTTCCCCATAAAGTTTAAAGGATGGACAAGTCATGGAAACTTTGTTTTGCTGAGGACATTCCCATTGCATTCAATAGGGTACGCAAAGGTATGCGCTCAGCAGATTGGAGAGCAGACAAGCGTTCCACCCTACACTGTTATATACTGTTTGATTCTAATAGGATTGATTTAATAATCAGTAGTTTGGATGTCTTTGATCAGAGGAATGAACTAGTGTAGAGCAATATTAGTTCACTGTTTGACTATTTGGGCTTTTAGGGTTGAGACTCAAGATGAGGGTGACGAAGAAGTGGAAGTTTTCCCCAGGGATATCATCTAACACAGCCTGCTGAACCGCTAGATGGTGAATAACCAGAAATCTTACTCAAGCTCGACCTTCGCTATGAGCATGAAAACAATCCAAAGAACAACCATGGGGGCAATTTCCTCCATTCGCATTTGATGAACTTTTCCAGTGACCCTGCTTTTGGCTTTAATTCATCGCAAAATTTAAGATAACGCAGTATGCAGTTTCTTAATCTTCTGCCACATTAACTGGAAGTCTGAATCTGAATTTGGATTCAATTTCTTTTTCCTGTTAAAATACTTGTTTGGCCTCGAGTTGAATTTGTCAAGAGATTGAAAGGATATTCACACAAAACACTATTGGTCGGGTAACAAACTGCTTATATTGCTTTTGCAAATTCCTCGACTGTTTCTTTCTTTTCTATTTTTTGCCGGAATCATCCTCAACTCTGTATATTGCACTGCAGATCTATGGCGGAGGATTGAAACTGAAGTAGCAGTAGCTTCGGAAGTAGCATGAATAGGGGCCATGTATATGGAAGATACATTTTGGCACCTAATCTTCCTCGCAGTCTTGCAAGCATTTGTTGCAAAACTAACGCATTTGATGCATGGACGGGGCCTGACGTTACCCAATCAAGTGGCTTCAAGTGGAGATAATTAAGTTGTCTATGTGAAGATTCAAAGAATAATGTGTTGCATATTATCTTGAAATCAATGAAGAACGAGACAATTAAGCTGATAGCGGTGCACAAAACGACCAGATGTTATTCCTGTCTCCGCCGGGGCCACATCCAGTTTTATCATGTAAAATTGTATGTCTCATACCTCATGGACTTACACACTATATCAATGGTAAACATCCTGCATAGGATATATGCCTCTTGCCTTCACAACTCCTGCCTAACACTTCAAAAGATGTCACTTTACCGAGGTGACTGCTTCTTCGTAGCCAAACTACATACTGTAATAATATATGTTGCACATTATAAGAAAAATGATGAATGTCAACCAATATCAGAAGTTGTTTTACCGTAGACGAACTTTCATTAATTATTCTGTAACATTGACTCGAATTGATTTTAAACTCACCCGAAAAGGTTACGTTACTAATTAAAAAATTCACTAGGGCAGTTGCATTTGCAGTTATAGTTCTTCACAGACTGGCATTTCTGCAAAGCGAACAAGAAATTCAGAACCAGTCGAGCAAAACTTAGCTGTCATACATTTCTGTGAATCAAGTATGTGCTCTGCTCCACATTTCACAACAGGAAACTTATTCTCCAGAGAGATAACTAAGTACGCTCATCTTATGAGCCAGACAAGGGGGGGACACAAAATAAGAATACTGCAGAAGCTGTTCACATCACTTAGAAGCATAATTGGAAATTTATTCTTCTGCAACAACGCTGATCTCACCTTTGTCTAGTAAGTCATAGAACGCTCTTACTTTCCTCTGCTCATTCCAATGATGCATCTTCCAAAGACCACCAGCAGCCAAGCCAAGTGTAATTCCAATTATTATTTCCTTGACAACACTTGGTCCTTTCAATGTCGGATGAGGGATCCTACCGGCCATTGCACTTATCTAGCTAAGGCTAATAAATCTGCCAGCAGTTCATCCACATTCTTAGAATGTATAACAATAATGTAAAAATCTATATAAATATTTCCAGACAAGCTAATCAAATTTAAAAAGAAAAAGAAAACTCAAAAACAAACAGGCAATCAAACTAAATTGTATTAATTAAAACCCTCAGGGTTTAATAGATTTTGTGTTGCAAAGATTATCTCCAGCTGAAATATTGTGCAATAATAGCAAAATCTGTCAAGTTTTACAGATTTATACGGCTTGTACAGGTATTAAGGCATGAAAACAATTGCGAGTTTAACCATCGCGGGGAACATACTCCTCAACCACAGTTTTAAGGAAATATAATTACAGAATCATAAAAATTTATGCGAAACATGTCTAAAAGTACATCTTTAATTCCCTACGAGAATTTCATACAATGTTTTCGAGAAAATCAAGCAATAGTAATTCGTCTAATTAAAACCAAGCTGAAACAATCTCCCACCACACAATAAAAAGAACAGAGATCTAGATACAATAAAACAAGAACACTAAACAAATCGACGAAATCTTTTCCTATAACTAGCATCCGGAAGGAGATAAACATAAGTAAAGCGAATTTATCGCAGCAATAAAGCGGAGCCCAAAATTAAAGAAACAAAAAAGGATCAGAAACATTTCCTAAGATTAAAAAACACTCAACACTAAAAGGAAGAAAATTTCTGCGAAACTCAACCACGAACTATAAAACCTAAAACAAAAACAAATACCAAATCTCTCCAGATATACTAAAAAATTCAAGACATTCATCGAAACAACAATATGTGGCAAGCTAACCACTTTTTACAGAGAGATCGAGAGTAATTCAAATCAATAGACTCGCTTCAAACCACAGTTCTAGAAAAGAGAGAGCATAGGGATACCTGAGAAGAGTCTGCGATTCAAAGAATTGAGGACCTCTCTCTCTCTATTCTTCAAGTCTCCATCTCAACGATTTAATTGGGCCACCTTGTAGTTTATAGGTTAATTTTGACTAAAATGGGCCAGATTTGGGTCAAATGGGCCAACTTGGGGATTATTTGGGCTTTTTTGTTTTTATTTTTCATAGAAACTAGAAAGACGTACTCATCGTATATATAATGTATTGAAGGGAATCTCCAAAACTTGGTCTGAAGCTGAAGCCCCACATCCAACCAACACCAACCAAACCAACCAAACCAAATCACTTGTATAGAAATCATATTCGCTCCAAAGTCCTAACGAACGAAACGATTATTTGTATCGACACACTTTCCTTTCCTTCCTTCCTTCTTTCCAATGGCTTTCTCACTCTGTTCTACCAGAACACTCATCGTCCTCTTCCTCCTCTCCGCCGTCCCCGTCGCTTACATCATCTCTTCGGAGCTCGCTACCCCCTCCACCCACGTCTTCCTCTACCACAGTTCCAGCTTCATGCGAGAGTCCGCCAAGTGGGACGATCTCAATCGTCGCTTCCTCGTCTCCTGCTTCGACGGTGGCATCGGCCAAGTCACCGTGCCCGATGACTACACTCCGGGGACTGTTCTCCAGGAAATTACAGTCATCAAAGACCCTGACTTGAAAGGCAACGCTTCCCTCGGTATTGTCGTTGACCGTCCTAGGAATCGCCTTCTTGTGGTGGTCACCGATGTGTTTGGAAACAAGTACAGCGCTCTCGCTGCTTATGATTTGTCCACGTGGAAGCGCTTATTCCTAGCACAACTGAGTGGTCCAAGTAAGTACCGGACAACCTTAAAATTAACCGATCGAAATCGTTTTATGGTCAATATGTTTTCTTCGACTTGCATAAGATCTGTCATGGAGTTAAATTGTATTGCAGTAAATATATTTTTAAAAATTTGCATTGGATAAAAAATTAAGTTGAAGATTTACAAAATTAAACTATTAAAATCGGTTAAAATTGAAAATTTTTTAAAATAATTCAAAATATTTTTATTGTAAACTTAAAGTTGATACTGATTTAGAACAAATTTGAGTGATCAAAATCTCTGACATTTCTGAAGCTTTTTCATAAAAATCGAAGTTTGCTTATTTTGTTCTTCAGCAATTGGCTAGAACTTGTTAGTTCTGTATTATTAATCTTTGATTAGTTTATTTGTGAGCGATTATACCTTGTATAGAACTAGAGAGGAAAGCTTATTAGGCTTTAAGTTTATAGTAATCATTAGGCTAAATGATACTACTAAACGTGTTTCACAAGTTAAGGGCATTAGGAGAGTGAATACGAAACAAAAGGGTATCTATACAATTCTCATGTAATGGATTCCCCTTTTTGTTTTTGCCCGTAACGTTATTTTATTGGTGGCATATCAAATTATTGTCTATATATTTAAACACGCCGGCTTGGTTCTGCTTGGTCTAACATATATTTCATTTTCTTTGTTCACAATCACATCAACCAGTATGTTATTTTCCTTAGTAAATTTGGCCTCCTCTGAATTCTGCAGACGACGAGAAATCCTTGGCGGACGATGTGGCCGTAGACGGAGAAGGTAACGCCTACGTAACAGATGCAAAGGGCAGTAAAATATGGAAGGTTGGCAAAGACGGAGAGCTCATGTCCATCATCAAAGACCCGCTCTTTACTCATAAGCAATGGTACAAAAACTTGATTGCACTAAATGGGATAGTGTACCACCCAGACGGTTTCTTAATCGTTATACACACGTTAAGTGGCAATCTGTTCAAGGTTGATGTTGCTAATGGACACAAGGTGAGTTTGATTGAGGTTGTGGGAGGGCCATTGTCCTTTGGAGATGGTATGGAGCTATTGTCTCCAACTGAAATTGTGGTGGCAGGAAATCCTTCGGCCAGATTGGTGAAGAGCTCTGATGCGTGGCAAACGGCTTCCCTGGCTGCAACCTTTAAAGGGCCTGCTCATCGATTTGCCACGGCTTCCACGGTAAAAGATGGGAAGGTGTATATTAACCACTTGTTCGGTATGGGATATCCCAAGAAGAAGCATGCAATTGTTGAGGCAGTTTTTTAACGAAATTTTCTCTTCTCTAGGGAGGTTAATTACATTTGACAAAACTATGTTATCCAGATTTTTCAATTTTCAATCTCTCTTTATGGACATGAATTATTGTCCACCACCAAGCATGGTTTGAATTTTTGTGATCCAATTGGCAATTTAGATTAAACTAAAGTTTAAAAACACTAAGAGCATATCACAAACTCCTTTATTCCTATGTCAATGGTTTATTTACATACATTCTACCAGAGAAACAAACCTCTTGGATGTTGTCTCCTATGCAAAATTGCTGAAGAATAGTTTCAACAATAGCGCCAATCATAATGTTCGTCTTCAATGTTCCCTCGAAGTTTCTTGTTGGGAACTCGAATTCCTAGAGGCACAGCTTATTCACCTCTTATTATTATATATAAGAGTTTGCTTTTTGTAACCTTAGTTTCTTCAATCATTATCGGCCAAAATTCTGAATAAGTTCAGGGTCCCACTTCTTTCTCATTCCAAACCATGGCAAGATCAATGCCATTGATGTTTCTTTGCTCTACCTTGGGGGACTGTAGACTCATCTCTCTTGGAACCCTCTGGTTTTCGAGCCCATGCAGGTGCCTGGTCTGGTCCGTATCGATAGTCATAAAACAGCTCCTCGCTGGCTTCAATACGCTCCTTGGCAAAGATGCCTACCCTATGATCTCCAGCCACTAGCATCACCTAAGCAATCCAGAATATTAACTCAATCAACAAGAAACTAATAGGAGATTTCGATGACCAAAATATTATGTACCTTTGCATAGCAATTAGGATCTGATGAATGATTTGCAAACTTCAGCTTATCCCCTTTGCGATAAGCATCTAAGACATACTGCAAGATACATGAGAAGCAATTTATACTACGAAGAAAAATGGCAACAAAAATGATTCTGCGATTAACCCTGGAATTTTACAAGTAATTCAACATGAACTTACTTGCCAACCTCAGATCCAACCCGTAATGACCTTGATATGTTTTTTTTTTGTTGAAAAGAATGACCTTGATATGTTGTGTGGGTTAAAAAAGTATTGATGACTTTTTTATAGGAGATGTCCCAATATGGTTATTGTATACTCTCTAAATGAGACTGTTACTTGCCTGATCATTCAGATCAAATAAGAATGATGAATTAGCACGATCATAGATTTTTCCACGCTTATCTGCTTCTCGGTGGGAGATCAACTCTCCAGTATATTCTCCAAGATAATCATTTTTGTTAACAGGATTCTGAAATCACACTATCAGTGGTTTAGCAATGGACTAACATCTGACACTGGGGGGTTCAAAAAAGTGCATACGTGATACTACCTTCAAGAAGGCTCCCCATCCAGCAACGTCAGACTTTGCCAAGAGGATCTGGAGAAAGAAGATATTCATGATAACATAATTTTGAAGACCATATTATAAACTAAATGTAATAAATTGCTCACTCTCTGCTGTTGCCTAAGGAGAAGTCTCATGTTTCCACATTGTCCATCTCCTCGTCTGGGTGGTTCACCCAGTGAACCATCTCCACAGCTGCATAAAATAGAAAGCTTTTGAGAAAATATTGGAAGATTAGATGTTCCTTCTTCTAGTGAGACAGTGAGAAGAAAACATAGCCAGATGGCCAAAGTGCATGAATTGTTTCACTAGACCTTCCAACTTAGTTAAGCTATGCTGCAACAGATTGCTAGGAGAAAAGAGGAGAAACATGTGACACCTTTCAACGAATCTGACAGCACACCCAGTTTGGGACACAGAGACTGTTAAGAGTAATCCATGACTTCACAGCACAACTTGCCTTATCAGATAAGAGCTAATCACCAGAGGAAAGACTTAGAGCTTCTTCTCAAGTTTTAGGTTCTAATCAAGGAGATGAATTCCACTCAGTATCTACTTAGCCTAGGTTGTGCAGAATGGCCTTATGTTGAAGTCACATATGGTGAATTCTAGAGATTATTCCCAGGAATCATCTCAACTGCGATGCCATCATGTATCTTATACCAAGAGCTTGAAAGATATCCGATGATAAAGGAAATAATAAGTAAACATTTCATCCATCTCCAGTTTTTTTAGTGCTGATATGAACTTGAATCTGTCTCCCCGTTATATAAGTGCATAAATACATAAACAATGTGAAAGGCAAGTGATTGAAATTGTCAACCATCTGAGAGTGTGTTTTCAACTGAACATGTACTCATGTATTACCTGACCCAGCAATTTCGACAAACATCTGGGTCACATTCCCGACCAGCAGCAAAGCATGGACATTGTCGACTTCTGCATTGACTTTTTGCACAATGACATCCCCTGAAACGGTTTTTGCAACTCTTCGAGCACCTGAATAATTTTTAGCTAATCGTCAATTTCTTTACCTACTTGGCTGGCTAACAATTCCTGTTCCATCTTCATAAACTTGACGAAACTAGTAACATTTGGGATGTTGTAAGTTCTCTGCAAGTGCACAAAAGCTATTCATTGTAATTGTTCTTTATTTCAGTAGAAGTTTCAACTTACCCGCAGTATTTTTCACAACAAGTTCCATTATCTAGACAAGGGCATTGCTTTCCACACATTGATCGGCATCCACAAGGTGTGTATTGCTTACAAGATTGGTTTTTTCCATCAGCAATTCTTTTCCAAATTGATGGATGGCCAGCAGACTTCCAAGAATATTTAAGCTTCCTATTCCTGCCCCGTCGACGAAGTATGCGTGATCTTGTTGGTACTTCTTGCTCCTGAAGAACAAACGTCATACAAAATAAGGCTGTCCAGCATCTAGGGATAGAAAAGGTGGAGCCCAAGGATTTATAAATGTAAGCATAGAGCCCAGAAGAAAAAAGGGAAAAAATGAATAAGACAAGGGGGGAAAAAGGGAAAGTTTAAGAAGAAGAACACAACATCACTTAGTTGAGAGCTGAATTCTATTGTTATCATCATTCTATTCTACACTTCTTTTAAGTCAGTCTATTTACAGGAAAATAGAACTCAAGTAAAGCTTCAATTTTCTTGAAAGGTAATGCCTGAGATATTTGGGGGCATAGGGGTACTCCTTTCCAGATGCAATTAGGGCTGTTCAGTAAATTGATGTTACCGATAACAATATAAGACATACCGGACAATCTGTATCAGTCTTCACATTGTCTTCAATATATGAACTTGGTGCAATTGATCTGTGCAACATTGTAGATCCACTGTCACACATGTATCTTGACACCTCTATGCAAGTCTTCAAGCCACACAGTAAATTCCTGGCAATAAGGCAACTGCAAAAGAACAAAAGTGTGGTACTAGGTAAAAACACAACTAGAAGGATATGATGCTCAATCTCGAATATAATAAATAGGGAATACAAAGTTTTGTTTTATCCAATTATCTGCATTTATTTACTTAGTTTATCTTAATTAGGAAGACTCTATACCTGTTTTTTCCAAACATTTCCACTCCCTTCAGGTATAGTTCCTTTTCGATAGGTTTCCACTCGGTCCTGCTTAAGATCCCATGGATTGGTCTTGCTATTGAGGATGATTGGTCCAAATTGCGAACTTCAGTTGCAGACTTGGTTTCATCTCTAATTCCCTCCCCTATAACAGGAGAAATATCTGTTGATTTCTTTTCAAGGGAATCTATTGCTTTGTTTATGTCCATATGAATTTCACTTTTACGAGTGGCAGTTTTATCAGTAGAATTCAGTAAAGCTTCAGGTGCTCCAGTGACAACGTTCAAGGTCAAATGTTTCTTCTGTTTCTTGGACGATGAATCATTTAAATTCTCAGTTACCTGCAACTGCAACTCATCTAGATCTACATCGATATACTGAACTACTTTGCGTTTTCTTGTATTCTCCGGGTTCTCAACTGTAACAGATGGACCTGAACTGAGAACTCCACATGTAGTTTCATGGTCGCAGTTTGCTTCTGAAGTAACTGTAACCTTTTCATCTGAGATACGTTTTCCCTTTTCAGAAGTGACAGCACCAACTTGTGCAGCTGGATCTTTAACCTCCAAGGTAGATATGCTTTCTTCTTCCTGTTCTGAGCTTGAAGTTCTTGTTCTGAATAAGGTATTCTTAACTGAAACATCTGGCAAGTCTTTGACAATTCTTAGCTGCAAGGCGGCGTCATTATTATCAGCCTTTGAAAACTTATCATGCAGATCTACATGAAATGTGAATAGAGGACTTTAATAACACAAATGCTACATAGAAAACATTAGAATACCCGAAGACAACAATGATCGCTGCAAGGTTTCCGGTCATCTTCATATTCAGACCAATATGGCTGCTTTTCACTCTGTCAACCAAAGCTTAGACAAACAAAAATAAACAACACTTCAAGTTGAAGACACAAAGAACAATTCCACTTACAGGATTGATCAAAGTTTGAGAACAGCCATGCAAGCGGCAGTCAAATACCTGTTTGATCCAGAAAAGCAGATAGATATCAAGATTGGAGCAATTCAAAAATTATTTCTGGCATTTTAATGACCGAGAATTCAATTAGGAAATAATAACAGCTAGAAATATTCAGAGGTCAAGTACCAAGCAACGCCGACAGAATAAGTTATCAAAAGAATCTAAAGCAGCATTAAGGCTCTTATCCAGAGATATGCCCCCATGAGATCCTGAATCTCCAGAATCATTAACATTTTGTTCCTCGTCATATTTTTCTTTGAGTATGCCACAACGTTCCTGCAAGTTCCATTCACAGTACATCACTATGGCACATGAAAAGTTTTTCGAAAATCTTCAAGAACAAGGAATAATTCTGAGATAAATCAAATGAGAAGAGCTATGAGGCTTATGAAATTGACCATAAGTTCTGAAGTGCTGACTCCAATAAACTGGCTTACAACATTGAGAGCTTCTTCAGCTAAGCCATGTTCCTGAAATACCATCCTGGAAAATTCAAAAGAAATGTATTAAATACATGTGGTGTGGCGTTTAGGATAGACAATGAACGTATTGTATGGCCCACATCAGCTCCTTCTGCTAAATGCATTCCACCTTGTAAGGTCACGTGTTCTCAAAGCTAAAGCAAATAACACTGCCAGAAATGTTAAGAAGATGACAACTCTTAATAAATGCAACTGTGTAGTTCAATCTCATACAATGTATTCATCTGAAATTGTCAACTGATAGACAGAAGAAATCTAGCTTTTCCTTTGTCCACAAACAATACGACAGTGTAGATCTTAGCTTTACCATAGGATGCGATCTTCACCCTCAGAAAATTCATGTTTCTCTTCCTCTGCTTCTACAAGCTCTTCCTCACTGTCACTACAGATCAGTGCTTCACTGCCATGCTGATCATAGTATATGCGTCTCCTTCCAACAACTGACTGGTCCTCAGCCATTCTTTGATTTCTGTGCTGGGAATGGTAAGCTTGAGATTCAACATAAAAATTGAAATCTTTACTTCAAGAACACAAGATTACAAGAAAAAACTCGATCTTAAGTTTCAAGAAATTTATGAACCATCTTCACCATTCATAGAGCGCATTTACTACCAGTGCTTTTTGTGATTAAGTTTGAGAAATATATTAGCTTGATTTGTTGTTAGATGAAAAAATTGAACATGAGGTAGCAAACAGGTTCAGCAACCTGACATACCTATCCAAAAACATCCAGGTCGTATATGGGGGTATCTTCTCAATATAAGGAAGTTTGTTACTGGTTATAGGTGAAACTTCGTGACCATTAATGTAGTCTTTATCTCCTGATCCTTGAGTAAACCCTCCATACTTGCAAAGAGGAGTTCCAGTCCTTGAACAAAACACTTTAAGAACTGAATTCTGCCCCATAAGTGATGTTTTCTCACTTGATATTTCTGATAGAAGGTTAGAAATTGCAATCTCTAATTTATTCCTGTTCTTCTCAATTTTCTCCTGCACAAGAATTTAAGCATGAGTTTCTTGTACATGAAACATGTGAAACAGAATATGCTAGCTGTTATACATGCCAAAAATGCATGTCAGAAAATTGACATACGGAAATGGATATGGTCCAATGGCCTTTAAGATAGTTAATGTATTGGAAACAGATTATCGTTGGAAGACATCATAATAAGATAGACTGTACTGTTAATATAAACTCCGAATACATGAGCCAGTGCTTCTACATGTAGATACAAATGAAGAATCACTCATGTAAGAAAGATACAGTATAATCAAGCAAATAAAACAAGGCAATTTTACATGATACAATAGCTGCTTCAACCAAAAATAACATAAACAACCATTAGACAAGTGTAGCAGGCAGTCACAAACAATTAACTTACTTTAAGTGAAACAACTCTTTCTGACTGAATCTGCTTTTTAAGCTGATTCATCTTATAAGACAAATTTCCAAAAACCTCATTTGAGTGTTCCCCATGCGATTTCTGCCAATGTCATGGAATTAATGAAAATTTTCAAAACCAAAAATTGGTTTAATAAAAAAATCTAACTACATAAGAACGAAGCCTACTTCTAAACTTCAATAAAAAATTTCCTGATCGTGCAGAATCCTCGTTAAGGAATAAACCCTAAACCCACAATCGATTTTCTACCTGACGTTAGTAAGTCTACGGTTTCCTAACAGCCAAACAGGGATTGCATTCAACAGATTATTGATCTTAAACTGGCAGAAATTTATCAATTTTCAGTCCACAATTGAATAACTTTTCACATATCTCCTGACATTCTAAATTGGATTAATCAATACTGATAAATTTAACTAATTATCAATCATTAATCATAAACCTTCAACTAAAGATATACATATCCCGGCCAAGTCTATCTTTCTAAAAACGGAACAAAAAAAAGCTAAAAGCTCAAGAAGAATCAACAAATGAAAAAGGAAAATGGATTAAAATTAGAATTCGAATCACTGATGGAAAGGCGAAAGAAGAAACAAACTCTTAGTTTGGAGGCAGAGTCAGTGGATTTCAACACCATTGTTTCTCTGTTCTGTTTTGCTCTGCTTTGGCGACTAATATAAAAAGGAATTAGACATCGGGATCTACACGTGTGTCATCTGCAGTGACGTGGCCTTTTAGAAGTGTATCGTCTCAATAATAGTTACCACTTCTTTCTAATCTACTTATTAAAGCCATAAATTATAATATTCTAATTTCTTGTCTAGAATTTTTGGGTAACTCAAAGATATTTTGTGTCATTGTGTATAAACTCTTTTACAGTTTAAAATCAATATACAATTTGGTCAATCTTTAGTTCTACTTATTAAGAATGACGTTAAGAGTCAATTATAAAAAAGATCTAGAACTTTAATCAAATTTATAATAATAACCCAAAGTTAAACAAGTGTTGCTAAAATACTCTAATTTTTAACTTTTAACAAAATAAATCAACGTTTAATTTTTGATAAATGTAGATGATGTATTAATTTTTTTGTCATCAGCTATATATTATATTCATATTATGCATATGTTTGACTTTATATTTATTTTAATTTTTTTGATATTTTTAATTTATTAAATAATAAAATTCACAGTCACATAGTTAAGTGATGGATCGGCCCGGCCCGTTGAGAAAAATATATGAGCCGGCCTAGCCCATGTCTCGGGTGCGCTAGAATGACCCAGCCCATGACTCGACCCATGCGAGCCAAATACGACCCGTGACCCATGGGCGGGTCCAGATCGGTCGGCCTGTGGCTAGACCCGTGGCTCGGCTCTCCCTACGCGCCCAGACCATAGGTCGCCTGTCGAGCCTGAGTCGGCCTGGGTATTTAATATATTTTTAAAATTTTTTAAGACAATTTTAAAAAGTGTAGTATTTTTAAAAATTCATAAATTATAAATTATAACATAATCATTTATAGTAAAATGTAAGATGAAATTACTCATAAATTATACAAAAAATATTTATATAAAATAAAAGATATAAAATACAAACCAATTTATATTTATTTAAAATATACAGCAATGATAATGTTGTCGTAATTATCCTCTTTCTCTATAAACAAGTCAATTTAAACTATTTATTTGATTTTTCATATTTACATAATATATACATTATGCATATATTATTTATAGTAATCTTAAAATGAATTAATCACTTTATTAATCCTAATGTATCAATTATTCAATGCCAAAATAATATATAAGTAATTCAGTTATAAAAACAAATAAGTATAGTATATTAAATTGAAAATAACTATTATTACATTCATAAATCATAATTTTTTCTCCTATCTAAATTCTAATGTTAGAAAATTCATTTTTACCTAAGTCACTCAAATTAAAAATTTATTAAGACTAATTCCTTAGAAGTTAGATCCTTAATGGAAACCTTGATATAAGATATAAGTATTACTTTAAATACTTCTCATCCTCCTTAGGGTGTTATAAGCATATCATATATTCATATTTTATAAAATTAATAAAATTTCACCTTTTTTCCTTTTTAATATATATATTATGTGACAACTTTAAATTATAACAACATATAATTAATTAATTATGATATAATAAAGTTA
>JANIIA010000010.1:35727952-35742648 GCA_027478495.1 Erythroxylum alaternifolium | reverse complement strand
ATATATAAGTCGTGTAACTCATTGTTTCTCTATGCACATGGACATCAATACTGATATGTCTATGTGCCATGCCGTATTGTTCTTTAGAAAAACCTTTGTCACATCAATATGCATGTATTATAACATGTGTTCTTCACCTTTGGATTTAAGAGAAAATGTGCCATAACATGTGACAGTGTACTTCATTATTTCTCCACACACATGGACATAAGATCTATCACGCCCATATCTTAAATCGTGTATTTATTCAAAGAGACCTCCATTTCAACAACCTGTTCATGTTCGACCCTGTATCTTTACTTCTGTCTTTTATAGAAGAACATGTTCTAAAACATAACTATATACCATGCTGTATTGACCAAATTTTTTTTGAAAAACACTCATGTTCTTTTAAAAATACTCCAAAATTATGTCTGATTCATACATAATAAAAACAAAATTCTTGTATTCTAAATTTGGATTATAGATAATTGTTTTGAAAGAGTGAATACGGTTAGGAAAATGTGATGTTTTTGTTGTTTTAATTTGTGAAAGGTTTGGAACCTTAATATACACAATATTGATGTAAATGATAAACTAAAATACAATAGAAATATTAAATTTTATCTAATGTGTTGATATCCTTAGTATTATATTGAAGCATATCCGTTGGTGGTTAGGATTCTTGTGACATTTGCTATTATTGTCCTCTAAGCCCACGTTGTTATGAAATTGTGAGCTCGTCTTAAAGTTGGTGAAATGGAGAAGAAGACAAAGTTTTTTGCCATAATATTAATAACTTGATTGGAAGAAAAGAAATATGATTGACAAAGAAAGCCTTGTTTGCGTCAAAGTCTCAAATAAAATGGATATCAATCTTAATATGCTTCATACAAGAATTTTAGATCAAATCAGCAACAAGAATTATAACACTAAAATTATCACACTACAAAGTGTGCTTTATATGGGACAATCATATTTCACCAAAAAGGGAACAACATAGTTTTGTACCAAAGGGAGCAATACTTACGATATTTAGTCTCAATACTAGACCTTGCAATAGTAGCTTATTTGTTGGCACTCTTAAGTATAATATTAGGGCCTAAAAACATACAATAGCTAAATGTAAAGTAGTGATCATCAGAACAACCAACCTAATCAATATCACTATAGGTATGTAAATTAAATGAAGAGGATCAAGTAAAGGAAATGTCATGGGAAAGTATGGATTAATGATACCTTGGTAGTCATTTGACCATAGTCCAATGGATGTCTATAAGATAACGTAAACATTGATACGCTTTGTTAATGACAAAATTGAATATCTAGACAAATAAGGCAAAGGTATTAAAGATAATCAGTAGTGCTATGAAATTCTATGTGATTTGGAAGCGGATGATATGGATTTCAAACAAACGAAGGGTGAAGGGTAATGCATATGGTGGCCGATTTAAAGTTGGGAAGGCCTATGCAAAAAGAGGGATTTTTAGTGTAATACATTTGGATTAGCAAAAAATTATTGGATATGAGGTGGCTTTGAAGCTAAAGGAATGATGAATATGAACCAAGTCATTAATAAAAAGGTAGTATGAAGATCTTATATGAGAGAGGCAATGAATGATGGTGAAGAACCTTTAACCAAGATATCATCCATATAGACTAAGAGAAAAGAGGTATAAGATGAAGCTGTGTGAAAAGTGGTGTCTGATTTAGAGGAAATAAAATTTAGGGTAAGAAGCTTTTGACTCAAGTGATGAAACTAAGCCCTAAGGGCTTGTTTGACACCATAAAGAACTTTAAGAAGATGACAAACAAAAGAGGGATGGTGAGGATCAAGGAAGCTCAAAGGTTGAGTCATAAAAATTGGTTCTTGAAGATGATCATAAAGAAATGTATTATTAATATCAAGTTGACGAATAAGTCAGTTTTGGAAAAGATTAATAGTAAGAATAATGCCAATGGTAATGGGTTTGATAATATGAATAAAAGTATTATTATAATCAATTCTCAGAGCCTAATGATATCCTTTTACAACAAAATTAGCTTTGTAGCATTCAAAGGTACCATCAGGATTCCTCTTAGTGCCAAAAGCCAATTTATAACCAAAATAATGGCATTAGATGGTGGAGTAACAAGTGTCCAAGTGATTATGATAAAGAACAATGAATTTATTAATCATAACTTGACGCTAGCTGGAAAATTTATTGAATTGGGTGAAGGAAGTGAGATTAGGTAAAATAGAAGTATGTAAGGGCATATAATAAGTGACCAAGTTAGGGAAGGTTTAAGGGCATATAATAAGTAACAAATTTACGAAAGGTTTAAGGCATGTGGGCATGATCCTACATATAAGTGATTATAGGATGAGAGATGGAGGATGTTTATGAGAATGTGGGAAGGGATAAGGGGATATGAGATTTAGTAGAAGGAGTAAGCGGTAAAGGTGATATGAAGGTGGAAGAAAAAGAGGTTAAGAGAGGAACGAATTGGCATATGGAGATTTAGTTCTAAGAAAGTCAACATGTTGGGAAATATAAAGTTTAGAGGTATAAGGGTCAAATAATGATAACCTTTTTTATTGAGAAGAATAACTAAGAAAGATACATGGTGCGTAATTTAGGGTAAGTTTGTTAGTGCAAGAGGAAGCTAAAAAGTGGAAATATATACAACTAAAAACATGAAGGTGAGAAAATGAAAGTTTGGTAAAAAGGGTAGTTCATGAGAGGACTTGTGATGAGGGATAGAAATAGGGATAAGATACATAACATTTTAAAAGGCAACATACTAAAAGGATTTAGAAAGAGAGGCATAGATAAGGAGAGTAAGACTAGTGTGAGGATATGATCAATTTTGCATTTAGCAAGGAAATTTTGTTGAGGAATAATAGGTGATGTCATAGTAGCTAGATAATGAGCAAATACGCCTTTGATGAGTTTAGAAGATCCATCAAATTGAAAAGTTTTAATAATGATAGAAAA
The DNA here is from genome assembly GCA_027478495.1 of Erythroxylum alaternifolium. Lineage (NCBI taxonomy): Eukaryota > Viridiplantae > Streptophyta > Magnoliopsida > Malpighiales > Erythroxylaceae > Erythroxylum > Erythroxylum alaternifolium. Next base: position 35,739,691 of record JANIIA010000010.1, on the reverse strand, counting down.
GAGATTTTTAACTGTTATTTTGAAGTGTTGGAAATGAAAGAGAGCTTGAGTATTTTGAGTTAAGGGAAGGATCCTTGTACAGAAATTGAAATCATCAATAAAAATAATAATCAATAACTAAAAAGGGAAAGCGATATGGAGGCTCCTTAAATATCATAATGAATAACTTGTAAAGGAGTAATAGGGATATGCGAAGATATTGAAAATGAGAGTCTAACACTTTCTCCTTGAATAAAAGAGGTACAATTATTTACAACATTTGATACCTTTTTGAAAAAAGAGGAGACAACCTAGCAATAGTAGTTAAGCAAGGGAGACTAAATTGTTTATGTCGCAGGTGGAGTGGTGCAAAGGTGATTGTGACTTTGATAAAATAATATGATTCTTGAAGTGTAGAGAGGCCTTCATGTGATAGAGATTATTGTGGATGAAACCCATGGATACTATCAGATCCTTCACAATATAGCTAAAAGGATTAAATTTAATAAGACAAGAGTTATCTTTAACAAATTTTTCTATAGAGAGTAGGTTAACAATAAGATATGAAATAATTAAAACATTAGTAAGGTGAATGGGATGAGTGTGAGTAAGAAATGTGAAATTATCGATAAATAGGAAGAATTTGACCATTAATGATAATCACTTAACTTGAATTAGTATACAAAGTTTCAAATTTCATAAGATGAGAATTAGGGGTCATATAAGAAGTGACACTAATATTACGGGTCATTCAATATAAGTATTGAAATTATGGTGTAAATTATTAAGAGGGGCTTGTAGATTTAAGATAGTGAGAACTGTAAGAAGAGTATTGAGATTACTTAGGAGGTCTAACTAAACAATTTTGGAATTCAAAGTAATTTGCAACAATATGGCCTGATTTTCAATAGACTTGGCATTGGGAGGGAGGTTTATTATGATTGGACCTGAGGGTAGGAAGTATTGGTGCTTTGGGCTTCATTAAAAGTGTGGTCTTGATGTAGATTGAAGTTGCGAGTATAGTAAGAGCCAAAATAAGGGGCATGCTCATGTGAAGAAGCTGAGTGTATAATAGCCCTATACAAGCCACTTTTGTTTAAAGTAGGCCTATGACACGTACCAAAAAAAAGGTTGAAAAGAGGATTGAAACTTTTTTCTCTTCATCCTCTATTATTACTACATTCATTAGAAGTGTGCGAGAAGCATCCTTTAGTGTAGGTGGCAGTAAGCATCACATCTGGTGAAGAAAGTGAGCGGTAAGAGAGAAGACGCTACTCATGAATGATGAGTTTTACCTAAAGCTTTGTGAAAGTAACGATGGATTCAAGATATTAAACAATTGCGATGAAAGACTCATAGTTTGGAGGTAAGCCTTTTAGGGTGAAGAGGATAAGATCTTCTTTTGAAATTTTATCTCTTATGACAACAAGCTTATTAGCGGTTACAAAGATTAAAGTGAGATAATAAGTGATTGAGGTTGCTCTTTTCTTTAATATGTGAATCTTTCACAAAAATAGAGAGTATTGGGAGTTCGATTACTGTAAGAACTGTTTCTTAAGTCCAACCTAAACGTTGCAAGTTATTATGTGGGAGCTAAGTGTTAGACCCCTATGTCATGATAGTGGGATGGTGCAGTAGTGCTTGACACGCGGAAAAACGAAACAAGGCAAGGACTTGCAAAGAAGCAAGGACCAAAAGGGGCAATGTCAAGTGCGACATACAATGGTGCGCATTGGCGGAAATGTTCGACGAGATGTAAGATTTGGATGCGAGACCAAAAGAATGCTTGAGATGAAAATCAGGTGAAAGATTAGCTAGATCACACACATGACGGGAATATGCGAGATTTCCAAGATGACTTAGCAAGTAGATCAAGCATGGTGTGAGTTTTAGGAGAGTTTCGGACCCTGTAAAGATGACTTGGCTAAGGCTAAGTTTTTGATGGACTAAGGACTTAGTGTGTGCTAAAGTGGATGGACCATGGCTAATGGAGTTGGCATGGGTGAGTATTGGATCAGACCATTGCGTTATTGGCTTAGATGACTCATTATCAATGGATAAAGATGAGGAGATCTTAGATGATGTGACAGATAAGATCACAGTGAATGAACATCAACTCTAAGAGATAAAGATCAAGTGAAAGGATCATTTAAAGATAGATGAGATCTTTGTGGATATGGATAATCATTCATAGATAGTGTAATCTTTTATCTTGTTATTGTAATGTAGCGTAATCCTATTAGATAGAGCTCTAATTAGATGGGGACATCATCTATTAGTTAGTATGATGTAATCTGATAAGGATAAGATATGATAAGATTGTGATATTAGCTAGTAGAGTTTTATTAGGATTTTAACTTATTCATCTAGATATGCCTATAAATAGCTCATTTGAGTTTGGATCTTCTCCGAGACACTCAGAGGGAGTGAATAGTGAGTGTGGCAGACACTTAGAGTTTGAGAGAGTATTTCTTTATATACTTTGAGAGAAGTAATGAAGGTTGACTTTTAAGTTGTATCTCTTTCTCGTGTTCTTTTTGTTGCCATTATTATTTAGTTCTTTTGTAGTTTTATTGTAAGAATGTGAGAGTGAAACATTACGAGAGTCGTGAAGCATTTGAAAACAAATAGGTTGGTTAACGATCACGGGACAAGGCTGAATCTTGCTTTGACGGAGTTAAGTGAGATTATCATATAAAGGGATTAGCACATCTTATGGGACAAGTTTATGCTTGAGGAAAACCTTTGTAACACTAAGGGCAAGTCGTGCAATGAAGCTAGATAGGGAGATAGTGAGAAAGTAGTTGACATAGTTTGGAGATAAAGAATCCACGATTGTTGGGAAGATAGCACTATCATGTAATCTAAAAGGTTAGATGTAATAAGGATCGCTTGAATTTATTTGCGCCATATGAAAAGGTTGAACCAATCTAATTGTGTTGTTAAGAAATTTGTGATTTAACTAAATGGTAGAGTACGTGTATGTGAAATATGTTTAACTATTAAGTAGTGTTTATGATTGGTGGTTGTGTTGTAGGTGTAATACTATAAAAATAAAAAGATAACCAATTCTAAATTACTCAACTTTTTAGAATTTTTTTAATTCAGTGTTTAAGCCTTTAAAATTTTCAATTGAATTACCAAAATCTTAAAACCTTAATAGTTCATATCAAAATGTTAGTTTTGTTAGTAATTTGTTGAATTGACTAATAAAATCATTTTTATTCATGACATGTAAATGTCCACATGAAAAAATAGTGGTCATAGTTAAACTGAAGTAAAGAGAAGTTTTTCAGGACATATCATGAATAACAAAGATTTCGTTAGCCAAATCAATAAATTACTAACGAAACTAATATTTTGAACTGAATTGTTAAGGTTTTAAAAGATTAGTCACTCAATTGAAAATTTTAAAAATTTAGGTACTTGATTAAAATTTTAAAAAAAAAGTTGGACATTTTAGGTTTGATTATCCCAAAATAAAATGTTAAATTGATTCACAAGTGAGTTTTGATAATACAAAAAGAAAATCGTGATATTTAACTTATGAAAAGTTTAAAATCTTAAAATATACGTTATTGGTGTAAATGATAAGCTAAAGCACGACAGAAAAAATAAAATTTATTTAACATGTTCATATCATTGGCAATAGATTGAAGTATACTCGCTATTATTGTGATATGTTCACGCTATTGTTGCGATATGTTCTAATCTTCTTTGTCCATGTCTCAAGCTATGCCAATGTAAAACTAAATTTACCATAAACTCTTTTAGGAAGTCAATAATCAGTTCCTTTATCATAAATTAGGAAAGACCAGATTTTGAATATAAAGCTGGTAGGGTTTAAGGATCTAGTTTCTGAAAAATCACATAAATAGGACTACCTGTACCTTTCCTAGATTGTCATTTTTTGGCCATGTAGCTTTCGATTGTGTGTCAAAACTTCTTAAATTAAAGAAATTTAATACAAGCCAAAGTCCATATACGCTTAGTTGATACCTTATTCAATTTAGTTCATCCCAAAAGCTGACTTGTTTAACATTAAAATGAAAAGGTGATTAAGAAGTTGAAAGAGATCTCTTTTCTGGTTCAGATAATTGTACAGAAGAAGAAGATGATGACGACGACGATGAACAGCTAGGGATCATCTATATCGAAGCGATAACAGTAATTGGAAATTCTTATTTCATCGAGTAAAGACAGTTGAAATTAACAAGCTTCTAATGAACATGGGTTCTTCTACGTTGCATGTTCAAAGCCTAAATTTGTGAACCAGGTTCCTAGTTTGTCTTTACAGAACTTCCAAGCAGAAAGCGAAAACAATGGTGTTCCCTTCCATCCAAGAAGTAGAGACTTGCCGTTCTTGTCAAGACTACAGAAGTTTCCGTTGCGAGATTGCTGAAGAACCAAGTTCGCTTGATACAGAGACGACTCACTAAACCCTATTTCCACCATTCTAAATTTGGAGAAGAATGCTCTCCACACATCTATTCTTACACTTCTGGCAATCCTCTCACGGCCCTCCATCGCCACAGTGTCTCGTATCCCATGAGCGAAAGTTGCCTCAATTTCTTTCCTGTGCTCTACGTTCTGACTCATGCATGTGTTGATGGAATCAAAGTGAGCACTGTAATAGAACAATGCTTCTATGAAACGAGTGACGAATGCTGGCGAATTGATGTTCGCTTCAGCTTCACAGACAACCATCAGCGATGGACAGATGTTTTTTATCACCCTCATCAAGTTTTCCAAGCATTCAGGCCTTGACATCATAGTTCTTAGCGTAGTGTTAGCGAAAACTATTAGAGACTCATCTGCTGCTAAATCAAATTGCTCTTCCCTGATCTCATTCCAACTCGAGTAGTAAGCTACCTTGTATGAGAAAGGGATGTTCATGGACTCGGCAAAATTTTCCAATCTCTTACCGGTCTCATGTATCCTGTCTCTGTGTCTTAAGCAACCAACAGCTGTTATTTTAAAATGTCTAATTGGGGGTTGTCGTTCTACAAGTGCTTGCATCAAACCTGTCCACTGGATTCCGCTCCTAATTTCAAGATCGATCACATGGAGCTTTCTGGCTGATCCAATGTTTTCGATTATGGTTTGGGTTGTTGTGAGCTGAATCACTGGAATTAATGGAACATTTTGGTGGTGGGTAAGGAAAGCTGCACTTGTGCTTAACCCATGAGGAGTTTGGCACCCCAAGGGATTTGGTATTGACCTTCCTGCTTCCTTATCAATCATCTCTCGCAGAGCTTCAGCAAAGCAGTACACAACTCTCTGAACAGGGTTGGCTTTATTAGATGCAATCCATTCACAACAAGACAGCAATCTGCTTGCAGGATCAAATTGTCGGAATCCGACCTTCTCAGCGGCTGCTAAGAGAAGATGGGCAAGTTCTACATTCCATATTTCTTGCTCGGAGAGACCCGTCAAAGCATATCCGAAAGGGTGCTTGAGTATGGAGAACTCGTCGTAGCTTTGGTCAGAGAACTGTATGTATCTTACTCCAGCAACTCTCATGATCTCTTCTGTCGACAAGTTCCATTTACTCCCTGAACAAGCTTTATCTTTAGCACCATTCAACTGTGTCAGGTTCAGTGTCTTAATTCCAGTACCGTAGCTGTTAAGAAGCTCCGGCGAAAATGACGCAGTCGATGACTCTACCAAACTTTTAGCATGTTTGAAGGTATTCTCAAGCTTTCTGATCTCGTGCAGTGGCGGCCTTGGTGCTGTAAAACAAGAGTCTAAGTACTCATCCAGCGGCAGATAGATTGTTTTCTTTGCAGGAAGAAGACATAGAGAAGGCGACCGTCTCTGTTCCTCCACTAAAGAGAACTGTTCTTGTCTTCTTTCCATTTCTCTCTGATCACATCCTCCGAGGGGACTATAAAGACCATCTTGGGTTCCATCGAAGTCGAATGAAGTGGAAGGGACCAAGGCACCTGACATCTGAAAGTAAAGAATCTAATCGGCCAATTCACCCACAATTGTGACAAGAGGGTTATATGTAATCTTCGATCATCACCTAGACATGGAAATTGACGAAGACAGCGGCAATAATACATGAACAAGACAGTGCCGATGATGTTGATCTTTCGATATTAGCCACCACGGCCTGCATTGAATAAGATATCTGACATGTAAAATATAATATGCTCTGTATTGTCACTACTCTTGAAGATCAGAGGCAACATCCAAAACAAATGCTTTTATATATATTAATTAGTTGTCCGAGTCTCCCGAGAAACAAATCCAATCATCAGACTCCAGAAGGAAGTATAAACGAGCGGAGACATGCGAGCATCAAACCATGACTCTTCTGGAATCCATACCACTGCACATGAAATGTTCTCTTTTAAGACCTACTTGAAATGTTCATAAAGAATCTTGTTTTTACATTGTTTAGGCTTATAAATTTTAAGAACGACCTGCACGTTAGATACAAAAAAGTTACCAATACCTAACTTTTTTTTTTTTAACTATAGCTTGAATTCGTGAGATTAAGAGGTTAACTAAACTTGCAAACGTTGTTCTAGGATTGAAACAAGAATGACATCGCATCATAACAGACAAATAAAGGTATAATTTCGAAAGATACAAAAAAAGATGAGTTGGCTTTTATAAGTATGAATGGCGTTTGAGATTTGGTGAAACTACCCAGTGGTTGTAAAACTATTGGGTGTAAATGGGTCTTTAAGACTAAATGTGATGTTAGAGGTGAGATAGAAAGGTACAAAGTCAGACTTGTTGCAAAGGGGTATAACCAGAGAAAAGGTATAGACTATAATGAGACTTTTTCCCTGGTCTCTACTAAAGATTCATTACGTGTTGTGATGACTTTGGTTGCTCATTTTGATTTGAAGCTCCATTAAATAGATGTGAAAACTGCTTTTCTAAATGGTGATTTGTATAAAGATGTATTCAAACCATGACTCTTTTGGAATCCATACCATTGCACATGAAATGTTCTCTTTTAAGACCTACTTGAAATGTTCATAAAGACTCTTGTTTTTACATTGTTCAGGCTTATAAAATTTTAAGAACGACCTGCACTTTAGATACAAAAAAGTTACCAATTCCTAACTCTTTTTTTTAACTATAGCTTGAATTCGTGAGATTAAGAGGTTAACTAAACCTGCAAACCTTGTTCTAGAATTCAAAGAAGAATGTCATCGCATCATAACAGACAAATAAAGGTATAATTTCGAAAGATACAAAAAAAGGGATAAAGAGTTCTGCCCGGTTAATGAACCTTACGATACGTCCTAATCCATAATACATACATTTGCCCTCGTAATTGATGTGCAGTTCACCATCTTTCGTTAAAAATGTTCTGGAAAACCACTTCGATTGGTTACCAGATCTTTACCACATTAGGCAAGAGAATCGAAACGTCATTATAGAGATGATAATAATGGTATCTATATAGAGAAATCACAGACAAGGCAATGGAATGAATATTGTTGTATCTCTTTCATTCTGTACAATGAGTTTAAATACAGAAAAATTATGTACATGCAGCTAGAAGCTACGGTCACGTAACAATAAGTTGTTATAGTTGAACCATAAGTGGTTACAGTCCAACAATAATTAGGTACAGTAAAAAGTTCATAGGCTGAGATTGGTCCTTAATATGCCCCCGCAAGAGCATGACTCCGTCGAGAACATGCATCTTGTGTCGTAACACAACATGTCGTCGAGAAGTCAATGGCTTGGTAAGGGCATCAACTATCTGATCATGGGTCGAAATGTGAGCAATGGTCAATTTCCCCGTTTGAACAAGTTGACGCACAAAATGATAATCCAGGGAAACATGCTTCATTCTAGTATGAAAAACTGGGTTCTTGCATAAATACGTATCTCCGAGATTGTCACAGAAGAGAACCGATGACCCTTTAAAAGGAAGATGAAGTTCAGATAATAAGTTTTGCAACCATTAAAGCTTAGCCACCGTTGTTGCAAGGGAACGATACTTAGCTTTAGTTGAGGAACATGTAATGGTGTGCTATCATTTGGAGTGCCATAAGACTGGATTCCCACCGAAGTAGACAAGATAAGCCGAGGTAGAGGTTTTGTCATCACTGTTGCTAGCCCAGTCGGCATCACTATATGCTTGAAGAGGTAACGGAAGGGTTCCAAATACTTGAAGAGCCATTTGTTTCAGCTTATGAAGTTGTAACCCAAACTATATTGTACCTTTGAGATAGCGATACACCTGTTTCACTTGTTGTAAGTGACTGATTGTAGGAGCATGCATAAACTGAGCAAGTTTGTTCACCGAAAATACCACATCCAGTCTTGTATGAGTTAAATACTGAAGAGACCCAACCATTTGTTTATAAACCGAGGCATTTATAGAAGCAGTATTGTCATTAAGGCGTAATGGAGTTGAAAGGAATAATGGTTGGACACCGGTTTTACTTCAGTCATACTAAAGCATTCTAGAATGTCCCTGATGTACTTATACTGTGAAAGAAATAAGTCAGTAGCAGTAGGAATAATTTCAACCCCCTAAAAATAAGATGAAAATCCCAATTGTTTTAACGAGAATTTGGTTGATAAATCAGTAATGAATTTTGATAAGAACGTTGATGAATTGTCGGTGAGTAGGAGATCATCCACATAGACCAGAAAATAGGCAACAACACCATTATCATTATAAATGAATAATGATGAATCACTAATACTGTTGCGAAAACCATATGAGAGAATGAAGTTCTTCAGTGAATCATACCAAGCACGAGGAGCTTGGCGAAGATCATAAACTGCCTTCTGTAATTTACAAACAAAATCTGGATGATCAAGATGGATAAACCCCGGTGGCTGTTGCATATAAATATTTTATGTTAAGGCTCCTTCTAAAAAGGCATTAGTTGGTCCATTTGATGAATGGACCAACTGTGAGCAATGGTAATTGTAAAAATGATTTTAAGATTCTAGGGTTTGATAACTGGAGCAAATGTTTCATGAAAATCTAAACCTGGGGTTTGTGTAAAACATTTTGCAACCAATCGTGATCTATAGCTGGCCACAGAACCATCTAGGTTTCTTTTGATCCTATATAACCATTTGTTTCCAACAATGTTATTGCCCTAAGGTGCTGGAATGAGATCCCACGTGTAATTATTGATGAGGGCATCAAATTCCTCGTTCATAGAGGTCCTCCATAATGTATCTTTCATGGCTTGCGAAATACACGATGGTTCAAGATTAACTGGTAGTGGATGTTTGCTAACCTGATATATCTTTTTTGGTTTATAAATGTTGTTCTTGGCTTGGGTTTGCATCGGGTGTTTGTTTGTGGTGGCAGGAACAACTAAAGAAGGTGGTGCATGGTGATCTGATAATTGTGACAAGTCTGTTGGTGCAGTCAAGGAGGCAGTAGGCAAGGAGGGCACTGATACAACGTTGTCTGTGATATGATAAGTAATATTACAGTCCACTTCCATATGAATAGGTGGTATCTACACAGTATCCAATTGGTTTGAAGCTGTTGGTGCAAGAAATGGGGTGATGGAGTTCGACATATCATGTTGTGACAGACCTATAGGTGAAGGTAGGGATGACTCTGTATGTGACTTATATGAACTAGAGGCAGGTACAAATAGAGTGAAGTCAAGAAGTGGAATGACTGCTTGAGGTGAGGTGAGAGATAAGGCAGTGGTGGATGTGAGTAGAAGAGGGAAGCTATAAAGACGATCATAAGGAAAAGAATTATCATAAAAAGTGACATGTCTAGATATGTATGTTTTGTGAGTGATAGGGTCATAACAAAGATAGGCATATTGTGAAGTTGAATAACCTATAAATATGCAAGGTGTAGAACGTTGTTGTAATTTGTGATGTGTATAAAGTCTAAGCCAAGGAAAACATAAGCAACTAAATGAATGAAGGTGATGATAATCGGGTGGGGATTTGTGTAAAACCTTATATGGGGAGTGCATTTGGAGAACTGGTGCAGGTAATGTGCTGATAAGATATACAGCTATTTGAAAAGCATGAGTCCAAAAGGTGGGTGGCAGTTTGGATTGATGAAGGAGGGCTCGACCAGTTTCGACAATATGTCGATGACGTCTTACAGCTGTTCCATTTAACTCAGGTATATACGGAGGGTTAGTAAATTGTGTGATCCCAGATGACCCAAAAAAGTTTTAAGAGCAACATATTCACCATCATTATCACTATAGACAGATGTGATTTTAGTGTTAAAGAAGTTTTGAACTAGAGATTTAAATCATGTGAAAATGGATAGCACTTCAAATTTACGTCGAATGGGGTACAACCAAATGTATTTGGAAAAATGATCAACAAACACTACATAATAACGAAAACCATCAATGAATTGAATAGGAGCTAGACCCCAAACATCACTAAATAGCAACTGAAAAGGACGAGTACTAGACAGATGCTTATTTGAAAAGGTCAGTTTATGGCTCTTAGCACAAGCACAAGACACACAAGCACTAGAAGGATTGTTACGAATACGAAGAGAAAAATGCTTATTTAGATATTGAAGAATTGGTTCAGTTGGATGGCCTAAGATGTGATTCCGGTTTCGAAAAGAGATGTGGGTAGCAACATATGCAGGATAGAGCTTCTTCGGAAGAGAAGTGTAATACAAATCATCAACATAGTGACCCTGCATTAGTACCTCCTTGATTGTGACATCCTTGACTTGAAAATGAGTGGAGAAGAATTCAAATGAAACATTATTAGCAGTGCAGAGTTTAAAAACCAAAAGTAAATTATGTTTGAGGGTAGGGACATGTAAAGCATCAGATAAAGATAAAGGTTTATTTGAAGTAGTGAAGATGGTGGTACCAGTGTTAGTAATCAGTAATTTAGTACCATTGTCGACTACCAGATGATCAGAACCATCATAAGGGTTTGCAAGTGAAAGATTATGAAGATCATTGGTGATGTGATGAGAGGCACCAGAATCAACAATCCACTTATTGAAAGAAGGCTCAGCTGGCTTTTGAATGTTATAGGATGAAGGGTGCTTGTTGTTAGGTCATCCATGAAGCTTAAAACATCGATGAGCTGTATGTCCCGGCTTCTCACAATATTGGCAGATGATGGAAGAATAAACATCGCTACCGCCACGGGACTGTGTTGCAGTCTAAACAAAACAATCTAAATTAAATTCTATCTAGACCAATTAGAGGCAAGCACACCCTGTTGATAAGTAATATAAATCGGTAAGAACCGGATATTGTACCTAAGGGAAAATCCAACACGTAAGATAATTAAATTAAACAATAAAATTACTCGAACGATCAAGAATTGATTGATTTGAAAATAAAATAAATTAAAGTAAGCAAATTAAATCAAGGAAATCTGAAAAAATGTAAGGTCTGAATTAAAACGACTAGATTTAATCTAATGACAAAAATCGGTTAAGGTATTAGATTTCAATTAGAATTAGACACTAAAAATAAAATTATAACGGTGGATTGATTTAAGAAATACTTCACTTAAGCAAGTCGAACCTAATGTTCATGAGTATTCCCTTCTCTTCTAAATCCGAGTTACTTACTTGGTTAATAGATAATTCGAAATAAAAGGCATTAAATACAAGAAGCCTAAAATTAAGTTCGTTAATTCTAAGTATCCTCATATAAGATCCTAAGGTTGGTCTACACTTTAGTCTCAAGTATGTCGCTTGATTAATTTTCCAACAAATTAAATCCCATTGGTTGTGGCATTCAATCATCTAAGGTCTTAATCTAGGTGATCAAGCTAAATTAGGACTAA
>JANIIA010000010.1:35704429-35721057 GCA_027478495.1 Erythroxylum alaternifolium | reverse complement strand
CGGTCTCATATGTTTCTGTAATGTTAAGCATATACGACGTTTTTCTGAAAAGAAAAGGAAGAACACGTTTCATAAGTAAAAGAAGGGCATTGTTTTCTGAACCATTGGAGAAAAAATCACAGAAGAAATAAAGGAAGAGAGGGAATAAAACTATCAAGAACATCAAACAATATGGAGTCAAGCTTGTCTTTATATGTTTTTGTTTCGATACATAAATGTTCACAAATTGGTAACATGAAGAATGCAATGAATAAATCCTTTGAATGAAGGAACTTGGCCTTGTAAAGCAAATTCTAAGTATACAAATTTCCCATGAAAGGAAGAATAAGTATTTATGGTTATCACAAGAAAGATGTATAAAAAAGGTGTTATAAAGTTCAATATAGACAAGGATAAACTCATGAATTCTCCATCTTCAAGTCACATTAAATTGATTTCTACTCAGTGTCTTATAAGTGATAAAGCAAAATAAGAGATTTAAGTGTCTTATACATCAACCACAGGATGTTTAATGTATACCATAGTATGCACTATGCCCGATATAGCTCACGCAATTAGGGTTATGCCGGATATAGATCACGCAATTAGGGTTATTAATAAGTTCATTAGTAATCCTTAAAAAGAGCATTGGACAATAGTGAAGTAGATTCTCAAGTATCTTAAAAGCTCTTTTAGAATGCGTTTGTGCTTTGGTCCTGAACTACCTATGTTAGACAGCCACACATATGTTAATATGTCAAGGGATATTAATTCGAGCAAGTCTACTTTTGGGTGCTTGATAGCATTTATAGGGAGAGATGTATTATGAAAATTGAAGTTATAAAAGTGTGTTACTATGTGGACTATTGATGCATAGTATATAGTAATCATTAAAGCTGGTAAGGAGTTAGTATGGATGAGAGATGTTTTTTGTAGAGGAGAGATTTTTTTAAGGAGTTAGATTTAAACCCAGAAAAGTTCCTACTCTTTTGTAATAGTTTGAGTATCGTCCACCTTCAAAGAATGTTACTTACCACTATGAATTAAACATTTTTAAGGGAGGTATTGGATTTAATAAGTGGTAAAAAGACAAGTTATTTGAACTTGTGAATATTAAAACTGACCTTTCCAAAAGAGAAGCTTGTTGCTTGCTAAAAGAAAGTGAGCTTAACCAAAACTCCCAAATAGGAGTAAGTGGGAATTATAGTGTGTTTTCCTCCTACATGGAGGAAAAGTTCATATATTATTTTACACTAATTTCATGTGTTTTACCATGTAGGATTAACCTCAAATGATGTTCATGTAGTATAAGTTTTGAGGTACCCACTTTACCCCTTAAAAGTGCCCTATTAATGGCAAAATATAGATGCCAAAGTGTGTATAACGACTGAAATTTGTTTGGTAGTTTATAAGTCACAATGGAGAGGGAAAAGAGACTTTTAAAGAGTGAAAAAAAGAAGAGAAAATTGTTCAACAAAGTTCCCTTTGACTCTAATCAACGTTTGAATGACGTTCAATCATCGTAAAATTTTAGTATGTTAATCCTAGAACTTACCTATTCAAATATATTGTCAAAATTTTGTTTTAATCTGTTCAAATTAGCAATCTCTATCAAACCCTCCTTGTATACATAATTTACGTTTTTCACTCCTTTGGGTGATGTTTGTTTGCCAAAGTCCATCCTTGATGATTGTCATATAAATCTAATTAAGTTTAGGAGTACTAATTTACTATACACAAAGTTTTCTTTGACTCTGATTAATAATCAAATGACCTTCGATCAACGTAAAATTTTAGTATGTTAATCGTAGGACTTAACACTTGATATCTAATCGTAAAATTTTTGTTTTAATCTCTCTAAATTGGTAAACTCTATTAACCCTTCTTATATACAAAATTTTTATTTGTAACTCCTTTAGGTGATGATTGTTTGTCAAAGTTCATCCTTGATTACTATATTTGACTCTAGTTAAGCTTGGAAGGAATAATTTATGATATAAAAAGTTTTCTTTGACTCTAATCAATGACCGAATGACCTCGATCAATGTAAAATTTCACTATGTTATTCCAGGGAATTACCTCTTCAAATCTAACAGTCCAATTTTTGTTTTAATATCTCTAAATCGGTAATCTCTATCAAACCCTCCTGGTATATGAAATTTACATTTGTCACTCTTTTGGGTGATGATTGTTTGTCAATGTTCATCCTTAATGATTGTATTTGACTTTAGTTAAGCTTACGAGGAATAATTTACTATACTCATTTATTTCTTATTAATTTGTGAAATTTTTAGTGCCCTTTGTAAACAGTCTCCAACTTTTTTTCCATACTGAGATTTTCACATAAATAATTGTATCTCCTTTTATTGTGGCCTTATTTTCTTTCACTTATTATTACTTTGATTTTTTTAGTATTAATTATCCATTTGACAACACAACTCATGAAAATATTATTGTTATTTATTGCTTCTGTTAACGTCTAATTATTGCTTATATATATTTTGGTCTATTTCTTCCACATGAAATGACAAAAAAATAAAAATACATGCTATTTCTTCCCAATGAGTGGTTCAATAATTGTTAATGAAAGTTCTACCAAGAAACTCTTAATTTAAGAGTTTTAGCAATATTATGAATACCGTATCGATATTGGTACTGAATTTGGTTCTGTACGGTACTGTATAAGTAATGGTCAATACTGGATACGTTTTGGTAATTTTTAAATTTATAAAATAGTTCCTAAATTTTTTAAAATTGCCAATTAGTTATCAAATATATTGTACTGTATAATTATAATTTTATATCAACTATGTCTCAAAAAATCATAATAATAGACATTTAAAATAATTTATGTTTATTAATATTAATTTTCACATATAAATAATAATCACTATTAATATGAAAAAATATCATTTAATCATTATGCAAATATAAAATTTAAAACAATACAAAATATTTAAGAGATTATAATTTAATCATATAATAAATAATAATTACATCAAAATATCAAACAAAAAGAATAATTTTTGATAGAGATATTGTTAATAATAGCTCGGTATTGGATTTTAACGATTTGGGTTTCATTATTCGATAAAAGTTTGTCATATATTCGATAGTTGGAATAGGACTTAAGATGTAACACTAATTATTCATATTATTTAATTTTGTGACTTAACTTACGGAATAAATAAGTTGGTTAATTTATATGTGTTTAGTCAATATCATTTCAAAAAGAAAGAAAAAGAAAAGAAATTACCTTAATTGTTGTGTATAAACTTTATTAATCTAATTGATTGGTAACATCAATCATATTTGATCGCTTTATGTATACATATTGTATGATAATTCTTTAGTATTGGGTTATCAAGTTTAATTTTGAATAACTCTAATTATAGGTATTCTATCTTCGATGCATTTAAACTGGTAATAAAAATTTAGAGAATACTTAGTACTCATTCAAAATAATTTTGAATTACTATTTATTTAAAATAATTTTGAAAGTCATTATATATTATTGGGTAAATTATAATTTAAATTTAAAACTTTATCTAATAACTTATCACAAATGGGCTCATTTATGATAAGTTATTAAATTATATATCAATTTGGGATATTTTTGGAGCTTATTTGATGGATATTGTTATGATTATGGTGTTTTTATATTGTTTTTAGAGGTTAGGAAAGAAGCTAAAATTGGCTAAATTAGAGGACAAAATGACAACAAGCAACAGCTAGACGGAAGAAGAATAAAACGACAGTACATAGTAGAAATAAAACCACAAAACGCAGAGTCCATCAGCAAAGAGTCAAGAATGTGCAGCATAGGTGAAACGACACAGAAAGAATACCCAGCATAAGCCAAGAGGAATAAAACGCAAGCAAAAAGAGGAGATAACGCATCAGCCAGAAAAATAAAAGGGAGGCAAAATGCAAAGATTGCAGACATTTTTAACGTAGAAGGGTTTGTTTTTGAAAATAAGTAAGACGTGTCTTTTGGGGGGAGATATAGGGAGGTGGCTGGAGTTTTTGGAAGAGGCAACAACTGCTAGGTTTGGGAGACGTCTACGCTGCTTTCCATCTTTTGGTTTCAAAGAAGACGATCGTACGTGGGTGAGTCTTCAGTCTGGATTTTTTTTAGCTATCCCACGTTGGGTTTCTTCTCTTAACTTCTTTCGTAAGAATTATCTTTTTTTCTTTTGAATAATATTCACGTATTCTTACTTCTCAATGGCTTGCAACTAAATTATTATTTCCAGTTAAAGGAGTATTGAAGCATTAATTTCATGGAATTGTGAGATCTAATTGTTTATATCTGTCTTATACATGCATGAGTATTTATTTATTCTTTGTATTTATTGTTTATCATTATTTTAGGATTTATTAAATAAAAGGCCTATATTTGATAATCCTAGAATAGTTGACAACTAATTAGAACTTCACATCTATAATTGTGTGTTTGGACTAACAAAGTGGCAATCGACATAATTTTATCACCTCGCAAGTGGTTCAATCTGTGTCATAGGAATTAATAATCTAATCTAAATAAACTAGGTTATGTGTTTGCTGGTTAGAACTGGGTCTCTCAAGATTTTAATATTGTCGGAACATTAAATCCTACTAGGCAATTTCTGGAGATTGTCTTTCGATCAGAGAAGTAATTAGTGGGTGTCCCTTAATTACTGAAAAATAAAGGAGAGATTAGTTATTTAAAGTGTTTGCCGACAACTATAACCAGTTTATTTATGAATATATAAGTTAATTTTTACATTGATGATAAATTAACGGAATTAAGGTGGAAATACATCATTTGATCATAAGTTTTCTCCCTTATTGAGTTTCTTAAATTTATGTATATCTTTGTTCTTTTTTTAATTAAATTATTGTTAACTTATTTTTATCAATTAAAATCTCCAATTTTACTGTTTATTTTTGTAAAAGAGATAAATCCACCGTTCTATGTAGAGACGATCCCTACTCACTCTATACTCATATTTAGTGAATTAAGGTGATTTATTTTTGTTGATTTGACACCCACCGATTTACACTAGATTTGCATAATTGAAATCATTAAATAAATAACCAAATGACTCACTTTTTTGGTAAATGATTGACATTTTTTGGCTTTTAGAAAGAGCGGATATTGCTTTGGCTTTTATTTTCTCTCTTGCCTTCCACCGACTATCTTCTATTCACCTCTTTCTCTGGCTTTTTTTTTTCCTTTGGTGTGCTTTTGTGGCTCAACCTTCATTCCTTTAGGTGAAGATTAGTTTCAAAGAAGAAGATTGTTTTTGCGTATGAAGTTCAGATTTATAGCAACAGGAACAAGTGGTGATTGTGGAGGCTTGTGTGCTGGCCATGCAAGCGACGTGAGGAAGAGATGATCGTGGAGTAGTGGTGCGCTACAACAACATGTGAGGAGGTGAGGGAGAGACAGTAGTGACTAGGAGCTGTGAGACATTGGAGATAAAGAGGAGAGAGAAACAAAAAATGTGACTATATGAGAGTGAGAGAGATAGGTTACAGACGTTGAAGGGGGAGAGAGGTCAATTTTTTGTTTTGCAAAAGAGTCCTTTCATTTTTTAAGTTTCTAGAACCGAGCAGTATTTGGCCGATATTTTAAATATTGGTAAGTATAGGCTAATGTCACTCAAAATTGCCGACACTGATCAATTAGGTTTCGTACCATTTTCTAACCGGTACGGTATCTTCCGGCCGGTAAAATACAAAACTATTAACACTAGTTTTTAGATGACTATTTATTTAATATACATTAAAAATAATAATTATAAATTTCACTATTATAAAAAATGAAGTTTATCAATGTAATCATACAATATTTAATCTCCTCTTGATTAAATACACCCTTTGGAAATTTTCAATTTTGAAATTAACTGTTTGTTTAGGAGAGTCAATGGAGCTACTATACCAAAGGAATAACCTTTCTATCGCGATTCGTTACAGATGCAGCTAATAAGCGTCAAAATACCAGGACCCAGGTTAATTGATTTTGAAATGGTTAGAATGAAAAAGATCTATATGAAAATAATAGCAACTGTAATTACTAGTTGATCATTCAGTGATGCTAAAGATGAGATATGTTATTATTCTGTGTTGACATTAATTCGTTTAACTTAAAAATATGACGATTTGTTTTAGTATTTCATAATTAAAATTTAATTCAAAAAGTGACTTACACTTTCAATTTATAAATATTTGTTTCATTAACCTGAAAATATTAAAATAAAAAATGAGACTTAGCTTATGTATCCTGTTTAAATTTTTACATAATTAGAGTTATAATGTATTTAATATCGTAAATATATAAAATATGGTTAACTTTGTAAATACATCATAAATATCTTATGATAATATCATAGTAATTCTTTTTATTTTTTTATGTACTGGTACAATTTTTAGTGCCAACTCACCACAATTATTTCACAATTCAAACATTTGGTCTTTAGTTCAATGTTTTGAAAACTAGAACTAAAGTTAACTGATAAGACAGGAGAATTAAGATTTAAAAAATTCAATCGATGTTAAATCTTCACAAAATTGGTTAAAGTTTGAATAAAATTAAAGAATTTAAAATATGATTAAATGATACTGTTTTTACTCGTGAAAAATTTTGAAGTTTAACTAAAAAAAGACTGTTAAATGAAAATTAATTGATTTATTTTAATTTATAAATTTGATTAGCTTATGAAAATCGACCGATTAATTAATCTACTAATCAGTTAATTACAATAGGAGTTATTAAAGTAAATAGAGCCGAGAATTTAAAAATTAAACTAGAAAATTAATCGGTTCAAAATTTGTACTATTAAACTGATCAAACCGATTTAATTTTTTAATCATTGGTTTAATTATAGAAATCGTGAGATTTAATTGCAAATACTTACGAAATAATTGATGCATATTATCATTAAATGTATATTCTTAATATATAAAATAGAAGTATGATGCACTAAATGTTATGTTCAATTATTGAATGACACTAAATTTGAATTGCATAGAATTTTCAAAGGAAAAACAATGTTGAGAACCATGTAAGCATGTCGCAGAGATGATTCACTTGAAAGCATTGTTGCGACTGGATCATTGTTCTTAATATCTTGTCAGTGCAAAGAACTGCTTCATTAGCTGAAATGTCGAAAGGTTGCTGTCGTTCAAGCCTCTTAACTCTTACTAACGGGAAGTTCAATGATTTCACTACACTTTCTAAGCTCATATGTGTCTCTTTACTATTTAGTGAAACTCCTCAATTTATGATGGACATGGACAACTCCTGTCAGGTTGTTCTTGACGATAATAAAGTACTATATGATCATTTAATTCTAGAAATGGCTGCTTCGCTTGCTTGTCGCTAAATTACACAGGTTTTGTCCAGACATGGAAGTTGATGTTGTGTAGACATGTGCGAGCTTGAAAGATTGGTGAATGAATGAATCTCTCCCTTATCTTTGTTTCTCTTTCTGTTTATTCAGGTCTGTGTGGTGAAAAAGATTATATAACTACTATGTACAAACTCCAAAGCCTCAAATATATTAAGGAGTCTAAGTTAGAGTGTGGATCTCATATTTCTTCGACACTCTTTATCAGAATTTAGAACTAGGACAAGGGGCTCCCTAACTATGGTGGGGGATGTTAAATTGTCTTGTTTCATGTAGCTTGCAATACTGAAACTTGTAGAGGATCTAGCTGGTTCAGTGAAGGTGAGGAAGAAAGGCAAAGTGAAGAACAAGGCTCCTGTGCATAAAAGAAAGCTAGAAATGATGATATTGGGAGCAATTCAGAAGTGTATAGATCTAAAGAGCAGAATAAAATTGATTGAAGATCAGTGCAAGAAAAGTGAAGAGATTGCAGCAACAAGCAAAGGGAAGCTGAAGGAAGAGGAAGCAGAAAGTGTGAAGCAAGCATAGAGTTGACTTTGCATTAGCTAAAGAGAAAAACCTGAAGCAGAAGTCAAGTTTCCAAGGAAGCTGGAAAAGGAGTCAACTGAAGCCAAGAAAATCAAAATTAATTTCTTAATACCATCAAAGTGATTACAAGAAGCTAACATCCGAAGTCATGCAACCTGTGGTCCCAACGGTATCAATTTTTTGTCTTCCTCTGCAGTTTTATTCTCTTAGCTAAAGCATTGTCAGATTTTGTTAGAAAGTTTAGACAAAACATCTGTTTTATTTTTCTGAGCAACCAATGAGAGTGAGATACTTATCAACATCTTGCTCCTTGGTTTTTTGCTTTTTTCATTTTTAGCCATTGATGTAAAAATGGCACAAAATGTGTGAGCCAACATGAAAGGCTCCATATCAGTTTTTAATGTAATGAAACAGTTGTAGAAATAGTATGAATGAAAAAAACTTCATCTTTCTTGTGTGACTTCTACTTGCATTTTTTCTCTGTTGTTCTTCTTAAGTGTTGAGAGTGAGTGCTCAGAGTATTGTGAGATTAATGATAAGAAACTTGGAGTGGAGAAAAACATAATTTGGTGTGAAATCCCACTGCTAAAGTGTTAACAGAATCTTACAGTTATAGCTCAAACTAATACCTTACAAACGCTTGTGAGAAATTTACATAGATTACAAAAGAGAAAATTGCAACATTCCACAGAAGATACAATAAGTACATTATAGGGAAGATCCAATCTTCTTCATTTTTTTTGGAGCAGAAGCAAAGATTCAGTAGATGTTGAAGAAATTTTGAATGTTAAATCTGGAAGTTGCTGCTTGAGCAAAGAAGTAGGCGAGCAACTGAACCCGCAGTAGATAGCAACTTCAGAACCAACTTCAGAACTAGCTTCAGGGGACTTGTCTTCCAGAGTTTAGGGTTGATAAAACTGGTATGGTCTGAAAATAAAATAACTTGAAAGGATGTATCTTATTGATTGTGTGTATATATAAAGGTTCTGTTAGAGCAACAATGGAAGGTAATCAATTATTATAGGAAATTTAAACAAACTTAGAAAAGAATATACCACAAATTATGCTTGTGTCCATAATTGTTTATTCCTATAATTTCCTAGTCAACTTTCTTTTATGATATTTGCTAATACTCCCCCTCAAGTTTGAGCATGGAGGTTCAGAATCCCTAACTTGAATAGCAAGCCATGAAATCAATCACACCATAGTGCTTTGGAAAATATATCGACCAGGTTTTTTTGGAAGAAACAGGCTGAGTTGCAATAGTTTGCGACTGAATATATTGTCGAAAGAAAAGACAATCTATTTCTATTCGCTTTATACGCACATGAAAGAGCGGATTAGCTACAATATAAATGACAGCATGGTTGTCACAAAATAAAGGAACTAACCCATTGTGGCTCACCCCAAGGTCTTGCAATAGCCTTAGTAACTATATGATTTCACTAATTGTAGTAGCCTTAGCACGGGATTCTGCTTCGACAGAAGAACGTGAAACAACTGTTTGTTTCTTAGATCTCTACGAAATTGGGGAAGAGCCAAGAAAGATAATATAGCCAGTAGTCGATAGTTGTGTCATCGGGCAGCCTACCCAATCTACATAACAATAAACTTGTAACGACAATGAGCCAGTTGAAGGAACTTATCTTGGAGCTCCTTTGAGATAGTGTAGTATCCTGTAAGCAGTATCAAGGTAAGGCTGTTATGGAGAAAGCATAAATTTACTGAGGATATGTATTGTATAACTAATGTTTGGGCAAAGGATAGTGAGGCACAGCAAACGACCCACTAAACGACGATACTGTTCAGGATCATCACATAGTTCACTAGAATCAAGTGAGAGTGTATAGTGTTGCTCCATAGGAAATTTGGTTGGTTTACAACTATTAAGACCAGTCTCAACCAGAATATTAAGGACATACTTGCGTCAGCTTAGAGTAATTCCTATAGGAGACCATTCCACCTTAATTCCAAGAAAGCATTTGAGTTTGCCAAGATCTTTATGTGAAATTCGGCATCTAAATAACATTTTAGCTTAAACATATGTCAAGAATTTCAAATTGGACAAGTATGAGTGCATTCAGTCATTTATAATAGTGTACAAACTTCCACTCTCAAGCTAACTTTTGAGGGTAAGTTAGGCCTTTCAATATGGTATTAGAGTCAGTTTGTCTCGATAGTTTAAGATGGTACCTGGTTCTATCCTTTGCTCAATATGTTCAACAGATGTCTAGCCCTACTTTAAACTAAGAGGGGTGTGTCAAGAATCCCACATCGGACAAGAATGAGTGCATTTAGCCATTTATAATAGTGTGCAAATCTACCATCTCAAGTTAATTTTTAAGAGTGAGTTAGTACTTTCTAACAACATATGAGTGGAATCTATTCCGATAATGATAATGCCATCCACATATATGAGAACAACAATGAATGAATCGTTACGAGAAAATTTGAATAACTAATGATCCACATCTGATTTTCGAAAACCATCATCAAGAAGTGAGGTGGCAAAATTTTCGTACCAATTACGAGATACTTGACGAGGCCATACAAAGATTTTCGTAATCAGGAAACTCGTTGCTCCCTCTGTTTACCAAGCCTTGTGGAATCTTCATGTATGCTTCTTCTTCTAAATATCTCTATGCAAGAATACATTATGCACGTCTAGCTGGTACAGTTCCCATTTCTTAAATGAGGCAAGAGCTAACAAGCATCAAACAGTAACTAATTTGGCATTTGGAGTAAAAGTCCCGTGAATATTTTCTAGGGGGTAATGGCTCCAAAGTCCATGTATAAGTTCTAAAGCTAAAATTTCCTTGTCCATTGCCTCTCTTCTCAATGTTGAAATTTTACTGCATGAGAAAACGAATTCGGCTCATCGACTGATGAGATGACCACTAAGAATGCAGTTTGAGTGGCAAAAAATTTAGAATAAGAGAGATTAGAAAAGAGGATGTACCATTGAGTTAGCTGAAGGAGAGGATGAGTGCGGCGCCATGTTTACATGAGTAAAAGAGGGGGAAAAGGTTTACCTACAACTAGATAACTGATGTAACACCTGTCACTACCATTTGTATTGATAAGGAAGGGTTCCTGAACAAGCATTTTCATCACGTGTTAAGAGTTTGTGATGCTAGTTACTTTGTCCCAATAAATTCAGTTTCACTACCAACAGGAAAAGGAGAATCAAATAAATGTGACACAATTATTTTCGATTCATATGGAGTGCTTGGTGATGTAGATTCAATCACACAACTGGAAGAATTACTTGATGTATTTGTTTGATCAACCACAGCAAATGGAAATGTTTCTTCCAAGAATTGGACACCCCGAGAAACATGAATTCTTTTACCCTTAAGATAAAAAATCTTGTATCTCTTTTCTCCATTTGAATACCCAACAAAAACACCTGGTTTGGCACGTGATGCGAACTTGTCTCATGCCTCATCATTTATATGTCAATAACAAAGACATCCAAAACACCTCAAATGATCATAAATGGGGCTCTTTCCAAGTAAGACCTCAAATGAGGTTTTATTTTGTAAGACAGAAAGTGGCATATGATTAATTAAATATGCCACAGTAAGAATGCACTCACCCTAAAATGTAATCGGAAGATGCGCTTGAAATCGCAATGCTTAAGCAACTTCTAAAAGGTGCGTATGTTTGCACTCTATAACTTCATTTTTTTGGGGTGCGTATGTACAACTGGTTTGGTGCTCCACAATAATGATTCTTTAAATCATTACAAGAGAATTCTAGGTCATTATCTATTCATATGATTTTAACTCGTAAATTAAACTATGTAAACCCAATTAAAAATTGCAGTAAATATGTTCTAGTTTCTGACTTATGCTTTATAAGAGATACTTATGTTGCTCGGCTAAAGTCATCCACTATAGTCAAAAAATAATGAAATCTGGAAAGGGATTTTGTTTTATATAGGCCCCAAATATCACAATGAACTAAGTCAAAAAATAATGAGATCCAGAACAAATTTGGAGTTAAAAATGTGCTAGATTTTTGTCTAAGTTGAGATACCCTGGAGATGCTAAATGCCCCTTTCACTGCTCAGCAGGTGAAAGAGGTGTTATTTCGGCTATATAGTTCTAAATTGCCTGGTCTAGACAGATATTTGATAGGTTTTTTCAACAAACTTGGAATATAATAGGACCTCTATTAACTGATGCAGTGCTAGAGTTTTTCTCTTCTGGATCATTATTGAAGGAGATGAACCACACGTTCATTAGTCTGATTCCAAAGAAGGAAAGACCCAAGATGACCACAGACTATCGTCCAATTTCACGTTGCTCAATTGTTTATGAGATTATAACATCTTTATTGGTTGACAGATTGAAAGCAGTGTTGTTTGAGGGGGTAAATATGAACAAGGAGCTTTCCTTCCATCGAGAAGCATTGAGGATAATATATTGATACTTCAAGACTTATTGGGTGAATACCACACTAGTAAAAAGATTACGAGCTGTGCATTAAAGATTTATTTATTTAAAGCCTATGACACCATTAGCTGGGGTTTTTGAGAAATCGTTTGGAAGCCATTGGTCTACCTTCACGATTCTGCCAGTGGATCCTACAATGTATTCAAACTACTTCGATGAGTGTTTTAGTCAATGGGATTCTTACGAAACTGTTTCTTAATACTAGAGGGATTAGGTAAGGGGATCCTCTCTCCCCTTACCTATTCACTCTAGCTATGGACGAATTATCTAGACTAGTATCCAAAATTGTGGAAAGTAATGGTCTGTTTCAGTATCACTGTAAATGTAGGGAACTGAAATTATCACATTTGCTTTACATTGATGATGTGATTCTGTTTTGCGAGGCCAAACCACATGTCATTACGATGATGATGAATTTCGTGAATACTTTTTTAGGATGGTCGGGGATGAAGATGAATGTACAGAAGAGTGGAGTCTATGTTTCCTCAGACGTTAGGACTCTAGAGTGGATAAGCAATTTGGTGGGGGTTTTTTTTTCAGGAAATTCCTTTCTAGTACTTGGGAGTCCCTATTACTTCAGGTAAGCTAAAATTTTAAGATTTTATGCCTTTATTGGAGAAATTGAAAGCTAGAATATATGCTTGGCAGAATAGATTCTTATCACTTACTGCTAGAGTTGCCCTCATTATGTCGGTTTTGAAAAGTATGCATGTCCACTGGGCAGCCCACTTGGTAATACCTAAGAAAGTGATCAAGGAAATGGAGAGGTTGTTAAAATCCTTTTTATGGAATGGAAAATATGAAAATAGCAAAAGGGCCAAGGTCAAATGGAGCGAAGTTATTTTTCCAAAAAAACAAGGAGATTAGGAATTGTCTTGATTATACAAATGCAAAGGGTTTTACTAATGAAGAAGATATGGAAATTATTTGTTGATAAAGAAGCATTGTGGGTTAAGTGGGTGCAAACTTACCACCTTAATGGCCAAAGTTTTTGGCAACTTCAGCTGAGGTATGATTACTCTTAGATTTTCAAGAGCATTTTGAACCTTAGGTAAAAGATTTATCCATTTATAAAGTATAGGGTGGGGAATGGTGAAGGTATTAGTTTTTAGTTTGATAATTGGACCATTTTTAGTCCTTTATGGTTGCGGATTGACTTATAAACTTTACGAAATAGGATTCCTAAGGAGGTTAAAGTTGCATCGTTCTTTCGGGAGAGGGATAGGATGAATAATTTCAGGTTTTTTTACCTGCTGGATAACTACATTTCTAGATTACAAACCAGTACTAACTTGGATAAGGCGATATGAGCTACCCATAATAGTGGTGTTTTCACAAACAAATATGCTCACATTATAAAGAAGGCACCTCTGAAAGCAGTCCCGTGGGCTAAAGTTGTGTGGAAGCAGGTTTTAAGTCCAAAATCTACTATTTTCTTGTGGTTAACTATTAAGAATAGGTTGAGAACGAATGACCGTTGGTTCGAAAGTTTTGATCCCCTTTACATTTTATATAAACATGTAAATGAGAGTAGAAATCATTTTTTTTAATGTGACTATACCAAATCGGTGTGGAGCAGAATTTTAAATCTGATTAGAATTCCAAGTTTCTCTTTTGAATGGAATGAAGCTTTGAATGATATCATGCAGTAATCCAAATCAGGCCAACGAGATAGTCTTATTATGAAGATATCTTTTCAAACGGTGATCTACTATATATGGAAGGAGAGGAATAGGAGAATCTATAAGAAAGAGGAGCAATATAAGTATGAACTTGCCGAGACAATAGTTAATTTGATTAGAAAGACAATGATAGCCAAAGGGAAATAAGATAGCATCAACTAGGAACTTATACTAATATGGTCTATTTAATGTTTTGAGATGTATCAGTTGTACTTTTGTAGTAGTATAGTTTATTATTGTTTAAACTTTTTATGATATCCTTGTAAAGGATTGTGTATAAGTTTCAGCTTTGGTAATATATTTCAGTTTCAAATTAAAAAAAAAACATGCATTGTCTTATTCATACTTGAAAATCCCTAAGATGTATTTTTGTACAAATTGTGAATCATCCACAGAAACTATAAGCATTCTGACAAATACGAAATAACCAAATCAACACCCAAGATTTGGTAATGCAGTTCGGCCCACCTTGCCTAGCTTAATACTTTCACTAATGACAATAGTTTTATACAAGGCTTTATTGAACCTACTCATTTAACCTGTGACATTATCCCTCATTCTTATAACCTGTGAAAGTAAATGACACCCAATAACACAACCGCCTCGCACTAACCTCAACCGAGAATTTTCTCAATAATATTTGATAATAAAGTATGAGAATAAAATAACTTAAGTGATAGAAATAATAATGAACATAAACAAAGACAACACTTGAGACAAAAAGCAACTCCCCTAAATATGTCACTTCATCAATGAGAGAATAGGAAGTTGTCCACCAAGAACACTACTGTAGTCTTTCGGTATTATCATCGAAACATCTCACACACAGTAGCAGAAAAACCATAAATAAACATAAATGTTTCTTCACCGAAATGTCACAAACATCAGAGCTGCAAAATCCATAAAAGTTGCTGGAATTTTCACACACCACCACGGCTAATAACAGCCACAAAAAGACTTACAATTAATACCCAATCAATCCAACAGAAAATCACACCATTGACTAAGAACAACAGCTTCAAAGATCACAAAAACTTCTAGAGTTTCCGTATATGAATAAGAACAACAGCTTCAAAGATCACAAAAGCTTCTAGAGTTTTCGTATATCACAGATCACAAACAACAGCCACCAAAACTACCACTTCATCTATAGTGTGCAGCCCAACGTAATCACACAAAGACTAGAAAATCTAGCTACCAAAATTTCACAACCTCAACAATGACAACCACACAATAATGGTCATTTAAAGGAAGAAAAGATGCAGCTGCAAAGTTGGATAATAATAATAATGTAAAATCAGCTACAAAATAATATCCAAGATAGCTCTAAAAATTTTAGCTTCCAATTCACCATATGCCCATCGTTCCTCCACCAAAAAACGACACCAATACAGCCCTAATAAATCACACACTCAGCAAATAAAAATCAGCTGCCCAATGTAAATAATATCACCAAAGAAATCAATTGCCTTAGTTAGTCATTATCCCCAAACTAGGCAGTCAAATAAGAGTCCAAATATCACCAAATATCTACATCTTATCTTCGTCAAGATATGGTGATTTAATTCTAATTAAATCCTATCATAACTAGGATTTTTATCCTAAATAAATCTCATCTTCAAAGAGTTCCACGTAAGATAGAATATTTATCATAATAATATTCCTCAAATAATTAAAGATGTCCAATTACAAATAATGCCTAAAATGTCATAATATATCTTAATAATGTCCCCCTTTTGGCATTATTTGTCACATATTAAAACTCCCTCTTAAGAAGATAATTGGACTCACAACATCAAATGCACATACCACATATAAACTCCCCCTTAATCGAGCATGAGGTTCCAAATAACTTCCAAAAGAGCACTTGGAAAATATCTGAATAAACAATAATTTGAAGTTAATAAAACAACGAAGTTCTCCAGGTAAGCACAACAGCCATAGCCACTACATCATCCATTCTCCCCTTAGGACAAAAAGATGCCAAAAAGTAGGACTAATAGTCATAGAGATACCTTGAAATCTCCCCCTAAATTGAACAATCATATCATATGAAAATAAATAGTCCTATATCTCTCCCTTAGGATAAAACAGTGCCAAACTGAAGAATGCCTTCAATACGATCAATCTTAGTGAATAAAGAAGCATAAGAATCAGTGGCAGATACAACGGAAGTATCATAAACACGCCAAGATGACAATTTACCATCATTCAAAACACTAGCCAACATATCATTACTTACATCAAAGGCATCTGCATACGACTGATCAAATTTAGAAACCTAAAAAATGCATTCAACGAATCATAATCAGACTTAACCAATCTTCTCCTCACATAAACCATATGAACGCATATTGCCCTAACTCATACAACCTATGATATAGAGAGAAACCAAGATAAAACTTGAATGCATTCAAACTACTTCGATGAGTGTTTTTGTAACACCCCATTACCCTAGAGTACGTACCGGAGCGCCCGTGGGTCATTCCGACACATAACCTACGATACTGGAGCGCTACGTGAAATTACTATCGAACTCCACATGGCATCACATACATTTAAAAGAATAAGAACCAGTAAATGTA
>JANIIA010000010.1:35500534-35521039 GCA_027478495.1 Erythroxylum alaternifolium | reverse complement strand
TCAATATTAGAATGCATGAAAGATAAAGGAAGTTGTGACCAGAGTCGCCAGGATAAAGAGCTTAAAGCTCAAACTGTGACCAGAGCCTCGGGCTTAGTTGTGAATGTACCCAGTATCCACTAAGGGATATGGGACATTATTTGATACAACTCGGTATCCACTAAGGGATATGGGCTAATAAAAGAGGCACTCGGTCACAACGACAATAATAAATGAAATTGAGTTTTACGTGCATTTCATTGATATTTAATATGTGTATTTTACATGAATGAAATGATCATTATGGTTGCTCTGAAAGTGAAAGGTGATGTTTTATGAATATGTAAAAATGTGAAAAATATGTTATGTGTATTTATGTGATGCATGAGTTGAGTGAACTATTGATGATAGTTACCTCATCTGAGTTTGCAAAACTCACCCAAAATTTGCAATATTTTTCAGGCTCAGAAGAGTTACCCCGTTAGGATAACGGGAGTACAGACGATGCATTTGAGTAAGAGATAGAGATCGGGATAAGTTCGCATCTACATTTGTCCTTTCTTATTTTTGTATCAATTTGTATATTCCACGATTTTTGTTCAATGTGTATTTGAACATTATGTTTATACTAATTTTCCAAATGGGAAATGTTTGTGATGTAATAACTTTTGAAATTGGAAATGATTTGTAAATGAAATTG
Source organism: Erythroxylum alaternifolium (assembly GCA_027478495.1). Taxonomy (NCBI): domain Eukaryota; kingdom Viridiplantae; phylum Streptophyta; class Magnoliopsida; order Malpighiales; family Erythroxylaceae; genus Erythroxylum; species Erythroxylum alaternifolium. The sequence goes on along the minus strand of JANIIA010000010.1, from coordinate 35,520,360 downwards.
ATTAAAGTGTTTTGATAATTGTGATTTTAAGTTTTATGAAATAAAAGTTTGGGTTCGAATTTGATTATTGATTTCCATAATGTTAGTGAAAAAAAAAGTTTTGAGTTTCAAGTGTTTGATTGATCTAGCATGCCACCCTTGTAGGGTACACACTCAGACATCACTCAGGACGTCGGGTACATTTCTTGCGAGAGTGGGGTATTACACTGATGATGAGTATTTTTTCCCTTTCTCAATCTTAGATTAAATAATTATTGCAAAAAAAAGAAAGTTTCATCAATAATTACATATGCAGCTTATAAGATTGGGAAGAGGCAACAAAGAAAAAAAAGAGTGTTTTTGATTCATTTTGGTCTTAGAATCCAAGAGAGAAGTAGAGATACTCATTTGATTTTGCAAAGACTTAAGATTCACAGTGGGTATACACACTACACATTGCTCCACTTTGTTGTTGTCTGTAGGTTTTGGAGAGGGCACAATCTGTCATTTATAATAAGCTGAAGCAAAATGCTACTCCTCTTGAGCTTTTTAAAAATCAGTTGATTGAGTTCAATCAGCTAATTACCAAACATTAGGGACAACTAGTCAACAAGATCAATTAGCTAAATTTATTCAATCAGCTTTTTTTTAGCTGATCAGCCAACAACCAAATGGGGCCTAAGTTTGAATTAATCACATTGAAGTTGAATTATTAATCAATTGAATTAATTACCTACAATTGATTTCAATACTATAGTACATGACATTGTTTACACCTGTGAATCAAGAAAGCAAGTTCTTGTTGTAACTCCTAGGCTCGCGGAATTTTTCGTTGATAAGCTTCACAGGAACTGCATCACGGGTTCCAGCCTAAACTTACAAATAAAGTTCATGAACCTAAATTATGCATTATTCAATTAAATCATTAATGTTAGTCATCAAACAATATCTGAAATGAACAATTGAATTCAAAACCCAAGAAACAAAAAGAATATATTTTTTGTCAAGAAAGAAGGAAAAGAAATCCTAATGTAAACTTTAAACCATGCTTATTAATTAAACACTTCTATAAATAAAAGACTTCAATTATCCATAAACTCAAACACAATGCCTCTAGTTATTTGAATACACCTACATAAGCATAACACTCCCATCATTTAACATTAACATAACAGGCAATTCATCAAACGCCTTACATGCATCATAAATTCACCCTAACATCATAACTAAAATCAAGTCTTGTCCCTTCCATCACTAACATTAATACATTCAAATTGTTTTCGAATCACAGAATACCCAAATAAATGAATAAAACTAAATATATTCATCAGAAATACATCCAACATCAAACGGCCAACACAGGTTATACAATAAATCCCAGAAAACAAAGGTTGAATGACTTATCTCTACCGAAAGACACAATAACAGTGGCCGAAGAAGATAAATGCCGACAAGCAGAAGAGGAATCCACAACAGAGAAACGAGAGAGGATAAAAGAAGGAGAAAATGCAGGAGAGAGAGGAAAAACGAAGAAAAACATAAAGGGTCATTTAGGTGGGTTAAATGTGTAAGAAAACAACGTCATTTGGTGTTAAACGAAACGACATTATTTTCATTTTATTTAAAACATTGAAGACAAAGGAAATGATGATGTTTTCCTCTAAATTTGACCGACGGAAATTTTCGTCGATAAACTCAAAACTTTTTTATTTCGTCAAGAATTCCTGTTTTCTTTACCAACGAAAATTTTCTACCGTCGGAAAATTTTCCAGGATAATTTGTCTCCATATTTACAGACGTATATTATTACTGTCACTATATGAAAATGTTCCCAACAATGTTACCGACAGAAAATAATTTTCTATCAATAATTTGCAACAATTTAGTTTCTGTCGGTAATTTTCCATCGCTAATTACTAATTTTCTTGTAGTGATTTCTATAAAAATAGGGAAGTCTAAAAAAGTAAAGTAATAATTAGGAAGTCAATTTTAAAAAAATTAGATGTAAATTGAGTTTTTACTTAGAGAAATGTTTATGAAACATTAACATATTACAAGATTGAAAATTTTAGAGAGTAAGAAAAATTTTCATACATTAATACCAACGATATAATTGTAATTAAAAGAAATATAGTTACAGTATAAATTGTGTTAACAAAATTTGAAAATACTCATATGCATTTTGAAATTTTATTTATTTTTGTGTTACCAAAAAAAAGTAAATTATTCAACAGAAAAAAAAAAGCAATATACTAAAGAAGCTACACCTCGAAATTAGACCATTTCTTCATACCAATCTGGTTCAGCTAGAAATTTACAGACCCTCCTACAAAGTATGAGCGTACAAAATTTAACGAGGCCTTTAATGATTTTCACCACCCCAATTGCGACAGTGAGGTAATACAACCACCAACCTACCAAATCTGCGACACCTAGAGGCATCACCAACTCTATCTTTGCACCAGCCACGATAACCAGAGACTCGACCTCTTCTCCCAACCTCCACCCCCACAAGGTACAGAAAGCCAAAGCCATTGTTACCCTCTGAACCCATGTTTCGTCTCTTGAAGCCCCGAAAACTGTGTGATCAACTACAGGTTTGATCACCGCTCTAGACCACTGGAGCATAGTCTCATGCAACCCCAAGAAAAATATTATTCTACACAACAAACTTCTCCCATTTTCAAAGCTGTAATTATCAATTCCAAAAAGTAGGGTTCCTACAATCCCCGTTCCAACACAGAACTGAAGAGTAGTTAACGTTATCCACGCAGCGTACAGACATGGCTTGTAGGTTCTACCTGTTGCATCATGTATAAGAAAGGCTTTACCTGTCAGGCCATGAACAAGTGTAGCAACACTAACGATTGAATCAAGAACATACAGAATTGCTGGATTGGTGTAGAGGACAAAAGAGAAGAGAAATGAAGAAGATGGTTGTTCAATATCCGATGTGACTGTCACAAGATAGTTGTAAGAACAGAGTTTAGCAATTGCGAAAAATGATAGAGGCATTAAGAGGCTGAGAAGAGTAATTGCGATGAGGCCAAAAGCTTCTGTAAAAACGGCATAGTTCAGGAGCTTCTGCCAATTCTGCCAACCCATGTCTTGTCCCGAAGCAGAAGACACAGGCACCAGTACCGAATTGGATTAGATGACGAAGAACATCATACTCATGTATGAAGTCTACTCTTATTTGTGACTGATCGAATTGTCTAAACAAGTGGGTATCACGTCCATTTTTAAATTAGTTGAGAGAATTGTCATATTAACTCCTCGTGGGTCTTCGATTAAGGAGATAATAATTAACCCTTTTCCGTATCATTTTCGTAGAAAATACTGCATCGAGATCCATCTCATTGGCTTTGTAAGTTGGAACACATGTTTCCTTGGGATTACAATATCTAGTTGTTGGATTTTCCTTAGTGATTTAATCAATAGAGCAATTTCTCAAAATCCGCAGGTTCTAGTTACAGGACAAGAAATTACAACTCATAAAATTTACGAAAATACATAAAAAACTTATAAATATCAATTAAATCATATTTTTCCATTAATTTTAAATCATTAATTCGTCGACTGATTTACTTAAATACGTTTATTGTAAATTTTAATATTATACAAATAATTAAAAATAAATAAATTAAAAATAGACTAATCCTTTTATCATTATATTTTACACAATTATTATCTAATATTTTAATCTCTTTATTAAGCATGATGTATGAATTTGTGTAGCTTTTTTATTTATTTTTTATTTTCTAGTTGGATAAATAAGTATGAAGAAGATATACTCTCATATTTAATGGGGAAAACATTATTTTGTTCATTCCTTGAAGATTTAGGACAAATATTTGAAAAATTTTCTATATGACTATTCAAACATACGTATTTCATCACTTAAATTTTATTAAGACTAGCGAATATGCATTTTTAGGAATATGTCAATTGATATTTTACTATAAATTAAAATCTATTTCGTGAAATTAGGAAGGTGAATTTGTATATGAAAAATCATTATTAAATATCTTGGAAATATTCAATTGAGAACCACGATGATGGATCTTTTAAAGACCAAACTATCAGATTTTGTCTATTAAATGGTCAAATTCCAAGAACAGATAAGGAGAACAATTAATTTTGGAGAGATATCTTCGGTATATTTGTAATATAAAACATAAAAAGAGCCTTATGTGATTAAATGTTCCACACCTATGATCCTAACGGGGATGAAAAATTGGCCCCAACTCAACCCAACCCCAACTCAATTGGTCGAGCTCAAGTTGACGAAGCTTGAATCCGAGATCCAACGAGATAATGGTAAAATGATGTCATTTTGTCATTTGCCTTTCTGACCCGACTCATTATCATCTCTTCTATGCTTTTATGTTTTTTATTTTAAGGAGCAGTTGGTTTATATGGAGGAATAAGAATAGTAATCATTTCTTTCTCTTAATCAAACATCATAATAATAATGATTATATCCATATTAATAGTGGTTGGTTTGTTAAAAATATTAAAAAATAAAATTTTATTCAATGTTTTATAAATAAAAATGTGTTGAATTTTTGTTTTACAACAAATTTTAATATATTTTAATTAATTATATTTAATTGTTAAAAAGAGAACAATATAATTAATTAACTATATTTTAATTAATTATATTGTAATTAAGTATATCTTAATTATAATTAATTAACTATATTGAATTAATTAATTAATTAATTATATTGTAATTAAGTATATTTTAATTAATTAATTAATTATACTTTAATTAAAAAAGAAGGAAAAAAAAGATGTATGTCACATGCATTACGCCTACGTCGCGCCGGCAATACTTACTCAAGACTTAAGAATGAAACTCATTTAAGAATATGAACGATTCTACGAAAGTGAGACATGCCTATAATCATAATATAAAGCTAATTATCTTTATTTCCCAAATTCATAAACCAATTACCCTTATATTACAATTTGAGACAAAATAACACAGAGTTGATTTATAGGGGTTGAGATCCTCTATGAGACATAAAAACATAAAACGATATAGTTTTGAGACAAAAATAGGGTTTATATCAGGTAGAGAGGATCTACGGCGGGTTTATACTTGGCACCATGACGCATACGAAACAATCTTTCCAATCATAGTAGATTAAATCACCCCGTCACAGGTCCCACACATCGCGGTCGATTGCTACGTAACTTGACGGTCCCGAGGTCCCACTCATTGCGATTGATTGCTACATAAATTGACGGTCCAGTGGTCCCACTCGTTGCGATTGATTGCTACGTAAATTGACGGTCGAGACCGGTTTATAAAACTTGAGAATTTCAATTCATTTTATTAATGCTGTAGCCTCTTTATTCGACAGCTGAAAGCTATTATTCAAATAAAAACGGTTTTTCTGCCTAAAACAGATTCAATTTTATGTTTTCAAATTCTAGTTTGAAAATCCAGACTTTTTGATTTTGGTACTTTAACGCAAAACAGTATGACATAAACTTTGAAATCGTTTTACGACTAATTAAATAACATTTTCTATAATTTTACTAAATTAAAATCATATATTCATATAATCGAATAACATAAATAATCTTTTTGTAAAAAAAACAAAAAATTATTGTGTACATCAATAATCCTCTCTAAGTTATAAAAGGAAATTATAACATTTTTTATAATTTCACTAAATTGTTAATTATGAGTTCAGTTGGCCCAGTTCGAGACAATTCGGTAGTGACTTTTCAATTGTTGGCCTAAGCAAATCAATTCTGATAATGTGGACCAAAATCAAAATAGGATCGTGTCAAGCTTTAGCCAAAAAAAAAAAATAATAACTTGGTAAAGACATCAAACTTAGTTATAAGTCACATTCACATATTATTTATTATATGGAAATGTCAGAAAGTTTCCGGGCTTAACAAAATCACTCTAGCTATTAGAAGAATTTAGTGACAGTTAAACTTCCCAAACAGCTACATCTCTCATAAGTGTATGTAGGGGACTAGCCTAAGTCTAACTCTGCTTTATATCAATCTTCTGCATTAATAAAATGTTCCTTTCTATCATTAAAAGGTCTGGTTGACATCCTTCTACATGAAAACGGAATACACATCAAGTGTTTGTGAAAATAATGCCCTACAGGTGTTTGAAAGATCGTTACTGTGAACATTAAAAGATTATTGTGTTGCAATTACAACGGTGTTTGGTGATTGAGTGAACCTCCAATTAGCCTCCTGTAACATCTGGTATTAGAGCGTACGATGGAAATTATTATAGGCACACAATGGTGAGTGAACACAACATAAAAGTCATTCAGAAAGACTTGCCTAAGTATAACTCTGGACTCTCCTGAAGTATGGATTGGGGCCAACTTCGAAAGATAAGATAAATGCAAGGGATGTACGTTTCGATCAATTTATGAACTTATTGCAAGAATTCAAAGACAGCTGAACAAAATTTCGGGTGAGACAAATCGATGGGTTGGTATGCCGGAAGACGCTCTAACCTTGCTAAGAAATCATGCTGCTCCAAGGAGTGGCATAAACTCGTCGTTAATACATAGCATAAATTTTATTATGTATCCCGGATTGTACATGAAAGGATTAAAAACGAAAGAATACAGAATACTTGATTTCAGTTCCATCTTTATTTTCGAGGCAATTTCCAAGTATCAAACGGGCTTCAATCTCTCGGGATCTTTACGGAAAGTATTCTCCGGCATGTAGTTTAAATCTTTCTACAATTTTCTCAACACGTAAGTTCTCATAACGGGTCAGAGATTCCATACGTTTACGATTGATATGAGCAACTGTAGGAGACCATAACCTATTTATATAGCTTCCATATCGGACTTTCTCATCATAAGGCTGACATAGACCAGGTCTACACTAAAGGAGACCCATTTTTTATCCGAACTTTGACCCATTAATCTAGATCATTTATTGGGTCACTTTATTACCTTTACCTGGATCAAATTACGCAACTTAATTGATAATTTATTGAAGAGCCAAAATTACAATTAATAACTGTCCACTTTATAGGAAATTGACAAAATTGCCCTTAGGGGCAAAAATGTCTTATAATCTCTCCCTTGGACAATTATTAATTTCGGTTTTAGTCAAATTTAAAACAGTTTGAAAACTCGATTAAGTCACGCTACTGTATTGGTACTAAAATTAAAAAAAAACATTTGATCAAAAGGAAATGAAAGTCCTACATTCCGTCTTGTAAGGCTTTCGATACTGAAAAATATCGTACTCATGTGTCATGTGTGACACAGGTCTAATATAATGATAAATATCTAATACCTCATTAACATGAATTGGAAAATGGAGTGTTGTAGACTAGAATGATACCTTTATGATCTAATATGTATCATCTTCGTCTATAGGTCTCGATTTTTGTAACTTTATGTTAAAATGCATGTGCTAAACTACAACAGAGAAATCTTGTTTTCACTCACCAAATGCTAAACAAAATTAGAGAAAACTTGTTTGCTCTCACCAGTTGCTAAACAGCATTAGAGAAAACCTTTATGTTCTCCAACTGAATGCTAAACTGCATTAGAGAATCTTTATGGGATCAAAACTTATATCTCCCCATATCATATGAAATTTTAAGGATATCCATATAAACTTTATGTGTTTAATGACATAGGTTCAAGGTCAATCTTTATGAATGCCCAGTGACCTTTAAAATGCTTAAGATCAACACAAATCTTAAGACTTTCATATGTATTATGACTATATACAAAAACAGTTATTACTGAGGAGAAAAATATGATCATCTTTATTAATAAATAATCATAATGTCATATATAACAAAATATACAAACATTTAAGGAGAAAAATACAGTCATTCCTAACTATTGCTGCCTAAGGATTTCAACATGCCCATACTGGATACATGCCTAGCAAACACTAGTGGGCGAAGTCCTTTAGTCAGCGGATCAGCTAACATTTCCTTAGTCCTGATGTGCTCCAGTTCAACATCATCCTTCTGGATTAGCTCCTTTATAGTCAAATACTTGACCTCCAAATGCTTAGACCCTGTGATACTCTTGTTGTTGTTACTGAACAACACTACAGTAAGATTATCACAATATAACAATATGGTTCTAGCAATCGAATCCACCACAGACAACTCAGAAATTAAGTTTCTGAGCCAAACCACCTGTGTAGCAGCTCCATAATATGAAACAAACTTTACTTGCATGGTCGAGGAAGTCACCAGTGTCTGCTTGATACTCTTCCACGATACTGCGCCATCTTCCAACATGAAAATGTATCCTAAAGTGGACTTGTGATTATCCTAGCACATAGCAAAATCGGAGTCTATATATCTTGTGAGGTTCAAATCGTTGACTCTTCTGTATGTCAACGTATAATCCTTGGTACCCTTTAGGTATCTTAACACCCGTTTAACTGCCCACTCCTGGGCTAGCTAGATATCAACCTAGCAGTCCAACAGCAAATGCAATGTCCGATCTAGTGCACACCTGGGCATACATCAGGCTACCAACAACATTAGAGTACGAAACATTCGTCATAGCCTCTCTCTTAACCTTATTCTTTAGACACTGTGCCAAAGATAATCTCTCTCCGTGAGAGATAGGTGCTATAACAGGTCTACATTCAACCATATTAAACCTTTGTAACACTCGCTCAATGTATGCACTTTGCGAGAGGCTCAAAGAGTGTTGAGATCTGTCCCAGTGAATCTGTATACTGAGGAAAAACGATGCTTCACCCAAATCCTTCATGTCAAAATGTTTGGCCAAAATTTGCTTAACTTCATGTGACATAGACAAATCATTTAACGCGAGTAAGATGTCATCGACATACAGTAAAATGAAGATAACCTTGCTCTCTTTGACCTTATAGTATAAGCATCTTTCGACTTTATTCTCCATAAAGCCAAATGAGTTCAAAACCTCAACAAACTTTAAGTACCACTATCTGGAAGCTTGCTTTAAACCATATATTGATTTATTCAACTTGCAAACCTTGTCGTCACATCCTGATTTTGAAATCCTTCAGGCTACTCCATATAGACCTCCTTATAAAGGTCACCATTCAGGAAAGTGGTCTTAACGTCCATCTGATGTAGCTCCATATTAAAATGAGCTACTAATGCCATAATCACTCTAAATGCGTCCTTCAAGGACACAGGAGAGAAGGTAACATTGAAGTCAACTCTTTCTCTTTGAGTGAATCTCCTGGCAACTAGACGCGCCTTAAACTGCTCAACTTGACCTTGTGCGTCTTTCTTGATCTTAAATATCTATTTGCAACTAACAAGCCTGCAATGTTGAGGTAAATCAACAAGCTCCCATATCTTATTATACCTCATAGATTGCATCTCGTCCTTCATTGCTTCCCACCACATTTCCGCATGAGGTCCAAAACGGCTTCTGTAAAAGTAGCTAGATCCACAACATGTCCAATGTCATAATTTTGCTCACCCAAATAGACTATGTAATATGATGAGATAGCCGGTCGCCCCTCTCTGGTGAATCTGCGCAACTGCATAAACTCTTGTACCTCATAAACCTCTTCTTGACTATGAATAAGTTCCTGTGCCTGCACAGGTACGATACTCGGGCCTTTATTTACCGGAGCTGACTATATGAGAGGCAGATACGAAATGATCATAGTATCCATCCAGCTAACTTCTAGAGGATGTGAGGATCCTCCCTCATCATAGACTTCGTATTCCAGAAACTTCGCCGTATTTAATTCCATTATTCTAGCCCCTCCCTCTTTACAATAAAATCTGTAGCCCTTAGAGTGATCGGGATAACCTACTAATTAGCTCGGAGTTGAATGAGGTTGCAATTTACTCTCACAAGGATTATACAACCTCACCTCAGCAGGTCAACTCCACACAAGAATGTGTGCAAGGCTTATCTTCCAGCCCTTCTAGAGTTCAAAAGGCATCTTTGATACTGACTTGCTCAGGACTTTGTTCAAAATATATAATGTCATCTTGATGGCTTCACCTCAAAAGTATTTGGGTAGGTTAATCCTGCTCTGCATTGACCTCATCATGTCCTTTAGGGTGCGATTGCGCCTTTTAGCCACATCATTTTGCTCAGGACTACCTAACATAGTGAACTAAGCCACTTTTCCAACTGATTCCAAATACCTAGCAAAGGGACCTTTTTCTTATCCTGTAACCTCATGTCTGCCATAGTAGTCCCTCCTCTATCAGATCTAACAATCTTTATTGATCTTCCCAATTGGTTCTCTACTTCAGTCGTAAAGATCTTGAATTTATCAAGAACTTCAGACTTCTCTTTAAGCAAGAACATATAATCATAACGAGAATAATCATCTATAAATCTCAGGAAGTATCTGGCATTACACAACGTGACTGTATAGGGACCACTAACATCTGTATGTATGAGGTTTAATAAGCCTGAGGAGTTGACCCCTTCCTTTTTATCTTGGCAACTTACGCCTACAATAATTGACACATATCTTCAAATCACTGAAGTCCAGATTTAGGAGAATGTTATCCTTGGAAATGTGGCCAAGACGTTTATGTCACAACATGTATGATGTGTCCTTTATAAAGGTCCTCTTTTGAGTAACAGGTTCGGCAACATAAGAAGAGGCATCTATTTCATTAGAAGTAAGACACATACTATATAATCCGTAGGATAAGAAGGCAATACCGATATGTCTTGTATTGATAGAAATATTTACAACTGCATTATCAAATAAAAAACGAAACCTTCCTTATCTAAAACTGATACAGAGATCAGGTTCTATCTAAAAGATGACATATAAAATGTGTCTCGTAAATACAGTATAAACCCCGTATCGAGGTTTAATCCTACATCTCCTACATATAAAACGTCCACCTCTTCATTGTTTCCGACCATCAACTTCTGCTCCCCTTTAGTCGGCCTTCTCTTGGATATGAACCCTTGCATTGTGGAAGCAACATGGTTAGAAGCTCCACTATCTAACCACCAAGAACTTGATGTGGTTATAGCTACATTGGATTCATGAATCATAAAGGCCGAGGAGTTACCTAACAGCTCCTATTTAACCTTCCATAACTTCTACTTCGGGCAATCAAACTTCCTATTCCCCTTCTTCTTACAGAAGAAGCATCTTATACTCTTAAGGTCATGTGGGTGCTTCGCAATGCTAAACTGCCCACTCTGAATCTGAGGAGAGGGTTTGAGTTTCTTACCCTTACCCTTAGGCTGCTGGGGTTTAGCCTTCCCCTTACCTTTCGCAGTTGTAAACATAACTGTATGAGGAGAACTTTTGATCTTCTCCTCTGCTGCAGCACACAGGGAAATCAAGGCATTGATGTCCCAGGTCTCATCCTGTGAGATGTAGGAGGTGACCAACATCTCAAACTCCTGAGGAAGAGTGTTTAATGCCTAATGCACTATAAGTGAGTCAGTGATCGGTATATCCAGTGCATTCAGCCTGCACTGAAGGTGCATCATCAGGATGATATACTTTCGCACGCCTCCCTCTCTAGTGTACCTCATGGAGAATAGTTACTGGATTAGGGCGCTCTACTCTATATGAGAAGAGACCTTGTATCTATGGGATATGTTATCCCTGAACTCCTGCGTTGCAGTCGTGTCTGCCAATCCACTCAGAAGATGATCCAGTACTGACCTCTTAATGGTCAAATAGCACATCCTATTTGACCTTTCCCAGGTCGCCATAGCTACTCTATCAGCTTTTGAGCTGACATCTATAAGTGGGGGAGGCCGCTCGATGTGTATGGCCATGCTAACGTCCGCCATCTCCAATGTGAACTCCATATCCTTCTTTCACTTCTTGAAGTTGAAACCATTCAAGGTTTCAATGGTAACAACATTGTTGCTGACCGAAAAGATGACTAAAAAACCAGAAAAGACAATGTAGAAATCAGTATAAATGTAGGACAACAGTGATACTTTAAAGCACTAAAACAGTGTATGTACAGAGAATCCGATTGCATATATTATGAAACACTTGTGAGCTGAATACATAATATATGCAATTAGACCTCCACATAAAAGCGATCAAAGTATAAACCATTAACTCTCATGACATTACCACCTGTGGGTGAATAGATCATTTAAGTAACAATCTTCCTTCATCTAACGCTTTTATGTACATCTCAAAACCTAATATAAGGTCAACACTTGTGGGCAGAATAACTGAATATAAGACTAGAGGCATACCCAAACATGTAAGTTGTATAATCCAAATACTAACTCGAAGGGCCACTGTGGTGACTATAGTCTTATTAGTTCCTAAAAAGTATCACAAACATAACGGATACAACTTTATGTCATCCTCACATTCTATATGGGCATAATGTATGTGAAAATTAATTATAAATTCAAAAACCAAATGCACAGTCAAATAATCACATACAAAAACTGAAAACATTATCTGTAAACTTTATTTGAGATTTTTATTTAAAAATTCTCAATGAGAGTGTCTATCATACTTTTTCATAATACCAAACCTACCACACGAAACATAAAACTTTAAGTGTCTCCCTTATGTGCAATTTGGAGTACGATAATGCACTCAAAATCGGCTTTAAAAAAGCTTTAAAAACTTTTATGAAATTCAATTAACAATGTAATAAATCTAGAAAAATTTGAAAATCACTTTAAAAAATTTCCTTGACTCAAAAACTGACCCAAAACACCTTTAGATAGCTTTATGGGAATTTCTGAAATTTTGTATGTTTTAGTCTGACGTCAGCTGCTGACGTGACCCTCATCGTCAATGCTCGTGACGCGGGGCCACGCATACGCTACACGCGCCTGTGCTGACGTGGCTAGATGTGTCTGGTGCATGTGCGTCACGCTAGTCACCCGCAGACGCGTGGTGTCGGAGATCCGATGGTCCATGCTTCGAATCCTGAGTGCAATGCATGCACCCGTATTCCCACGCCTGTGGGAACACGAGTTACACGACACGCATCCGTCACTTGCTAGAGTGACGTGGTGGCATCTAGTTGGTGCGTGCACCGCACGCGTCAGTCGTATGCCAGTTCCCCGCGGCACTGTAGTGACATACATTTGACGTTCTCATCCCTCTAATGTAGGAGGCGATTTTCGACGTCCCAAAATGTGATTTTTCGCTCCATTTGGCCCATTGTCGATCCATTTTTCATAGCTATCCTTATGTATACCAATTCTACGTAATTATATTCGTAAAAAACTAAAAAACGAATCAAAAATTGAGGAAAGCCATATGAGATAAAAATAAAAAAACCTTCGTTTCTAGCAATCCGATCACGTAATCACTCTGATACCACGTGTATAACGTAGCATAGACCTTATTGCTATCCTGGATCATATGTGAAAGGATTAAAAATGAAGGAATGGGAAATACCTGATTTCAGTTCCATCTCTATTTTCGAGGCAGTTTTTAAGCACCGAACGAGCTCCAATCTCCCAGGACTTTTATGGAAAGTATTCTCCGACACGTGGTTAAGCCTTTCTACAGTTTTCTCAATACATAAGCTCTCTTAATGGGTCAGAGATTTTGTATGCTTACGATTGATATGAGCAACTTCAGGAAACCATAAACTATTTATATAGCTTCCATATCGGGTTTCCCCATCACAAGGCCGATATGGACCAGGTCTACGCTAAAAGGGATCCATTTTCTATTCGAACTTCGACCCATCTTTATTGGGTCACTTTATTATCCTTATCTAGATTAAATTACACAACTTAACCGATAATTTATTGAAAAGCCAAAATTACAATTAATAACTGTCCATTTTATAGGAAATTAACAAAATTACCCTTAGGGACAAAAATGTCTTACATGTCGTGGATAAAAGTCCTACATCTGAAGTACTTTTGGTGGCACTTATGATGCAAAGGCGCTGAAGAATTTCCTATGAGACTTGTAGTAGTATTTTGATGTTGCTAGATTTCCCAAAGTAAATAAAGTCATGCTCACAAGCATGTACTTGGTTGAGGATGCAAAGTCACAATGAAGAGTCAAACTTAATGTTGATTTGAATACGAGAAGACAATATATAGATACATGAAAGTTTTAGTTCGTAAATTGAAGGAGTGATTCCTTCCTTACATCACCTTATAGGTTTCTTTGGAAGCCGTGTGAAAGTTAAGATAGGAGGGGATATTTTGGAACTATGTAAAGGAATTTACTTCCTCGATGTTTGACATCCAAAACATATCCGAGGAAGAAAAACTTTTCAATTTCTTAGCTTAATTGTAGATGTGGGCATAAATTGAACTCCATGTAATATTTGCCTAGATAATTGCAACAGCTATTCATATGGTAGACTTAAACCCGAATAAAGATTAAGGGGTAACAGGGACCTCTAACTAGTCCAAGCATAATGAGAAACCAGAAGATGGAAATGGAAAACCAAATCACGATGGAGAATTGATGCAATATGATAAGGGAAAGGTTAAAATGAATGGCAATGGTTATGCTTCCAAACGACAAAGTAAAAAAAAAGAACACTAGGTGTTTCATATGTAATAGTCTGCATTTTAGGGGGAGTATCCGAAATAGGAAAAGTTTAATGTAGTGGTTATTGAAGACGAAATTGAGGGTGAAGTAGCCATATTGATGAACCTATTATAGTTGTTGAACACTTTTTCAAGCAAAGTGTGTGCTGCTCATGCTTCACTATTATATGTATCGGTTTGAATAAGTAGGACAAAAGTAGTGGCAGTAGTTAGCATAGGAGGTATGCACACTTCAATTACAAACATAATTGTTGTTAAGTTTGGAATAAAGGCGATCAAGAGCAGGAATTGCTTGAAAACGGTGAATGAAAAAGCTAGGATATGATTGGTATGGTTTATAATGTGCTTATTATGAAGGATGATTAGAATGGAAAGATAAATATGATGGTGATTCCATCAAATGAATTTAACATAACCCTCGATATTGACTTTCTCCAATCATATAAAGATGTTATATGCCTACATTTGGGAGGAATTATGTTTATAGATGAACAGAAACCTTACTCTGTGAAATTTTAGAAACTTAATGAAAAGAAGAGCAGTAACAAATCATCAATCATTTTGGCTATAGTGGTACAAAAAGGATTGAAACATGGTAAGCTTACTTTGTAAGGATTTTTAATCAAACATGTGGGCTTATATGTGTATATTTGTCTATAAAGGCTATCATATAAAGTTGAGCCCAATTAATGAAAGTAGTCTAATATGGTTATGGTATTTTGGGCTTTATGCATCTATTTTAAGTGTGGGCTTTATAGGTGTAGAGACCAAGTTTATAATTTCTAGTTTTATGATAGGCCAAACTAGAAATTAGATTAGGGTTTTACCCTAATAAAAGTGGTTATGGTCCCCAAGTTAAAACCTACGCACAATTCCTTCTGACATCCCATCATCAAAGAGAAAACAAAAAGTTAAGAAAAAATCTAAAAAGGCTACGTTCTAATTTGGAAGACAAACCACAAGACTCCAGTGTAGATTTCACAATAGATTCAGGTATGCTTCCGCTTTTATTTAATTCTTGATGATTTGATATGAACAGATCCTGGCTTTAAAGGGACTAAAATCCAACAAGTGGTATCAGATCAACTTTCATATTAAATCATTGAGAATTTTTTGTTTAATTATTTGTCTTCCATATGATTGAAGTATCTTTCATTTCTTTTCTTTGGATCTGGTTATTGGCTTATATGATTATGTTTAGGTTGTCTTATAGATTCAGATTTGGTTATTTCGTATATGTGTAAGGTTTTAACTCCTTGATATGTAACAAAAAAAGGAACGAATCATCATCTATTTTGGTGGAATTTTTTTTGTAAAGTCTTTAATGGCTTTCAAGAACGTTTCTGTTATCTTTTAATATATAAAGCTTTGGTTTAAGTTTTGACCATTGGATAATAACTACTTTATTTGGTTTTATAATTTAACCATTATATAAAGACAAGAATTACCTTTATTTGGTGTTATTGTTTAACCATTGGATGTCAACGATAAAACAGAAACATTTTTAAAGCTTTATACATGCTACGTGATTTAGGATTTAGATAAAAACTGGAAATAATCTTAAAGCTTAAGCATCTTGGAAAGTTTTAAATTTATACTTGTTAGTATACATGTTATGGATTAATATTATGAGGAATGAGTTTTGGGGTCAAAATTTATAATTTCTAGTTTGATTTATAAAATTTTGACCCAATTCTCGATTTGAGCTGATAGGATTGTCAATGTCATAGCATCAAGAAATTGGAGCTATGATGCTCATACAGCTTATGCAAATTTTGGGTATTTTAATTTCAGATTTTGGTAATTTAAAAAAATATAGCATTTGAAATTAAATTAATTGAAGCAAAATGTTACTAAAGCAACCTCTTTTGTAGAAATAAATTTAACTTAGAATGTTAAAAAGTTTAATGTGTATGTTATTCATGCAAATATTGACTGATATTTGGCTCGAATTTCGTATACACTTGTGGTGGTAAATGTGTGGCAATTATTCAGCATAACATGTGAACATTAAATCGATCCAAAGAAAGGTTTATTGTTTGACATGCCTTATTGTCAGTGTTTGATCACTACACCAAGTTACCACTTATAAGTTAGTATTTCTATCTAAAGACTAAATATTAATGTTATGCTAGGTATCTTGTGATGGGGCCCTACTATTATCTGTATATAATTAATTTGGCATATTATAGTGTTGTATATATGAGTAATTAGATTTTGTTTGTTTTGTTCTCTGTTTAGTTCCTAATTCTGCTACAAATATCTCTAATAGTGTTAATTCAATTCCTATGCCTAATGGCACCAATTTTAGGTCATAGAAGGAGAACATTTTGATTGTTCTCGAACTCATGGATTTAGATCTTGCTTTACAAGTCGATCGACTTGATCCACTTACTGGTGAGAGTACCTTTGATCAAAAGAGGGAGATGGAAAAGTGGGAAAGGTCAAATTGTATGAGCTTGATGATCATGAAACGAGCCATTCCAAAAGCTTTTTAGGGCATTATGTCCTAACAGATTACTACGGTTAAGGGTTTCCTTGAGGATCTTGAGACAAGATTTGCCAAAAATGATAAGGCTAAAACAAGTACACTTTGGGCAAAGCTTATCTCAATGAGGTATGTAGAAAAAGGAAACATAAGAGAGTATATTATGGAAATGTCCCACATTGCTTCAAAATTGAAAGCACTTAAGTTGGAATTATCCAAAGACTTATTAGTGCATTTGGTTTTGATATCTCTTCCTACATAGTACAGTCAATTCAAGGTGAGCTATAACTGTCAAAAGGAGACATGGTATCTTAATGAGCTCATCTCACACTATGTCTATGAAGAGGAAAGGTTGAAGCATAATAAGGCATAAAGTTCTCACTTAGCTAAAACATCTAAGGAAAAAAGGAACAAAAGAAAGAAAACTAAGGAAGCTGCGGTTCTGAGAACACAAAAGAAACAGAAAAAGGAAGAAAACCTAAAAGGTTGTTACTTCTGTGGAGCTGAAGGTCATGTAAAGAAGCAGTATGACAATTATCACGCATGGTATGCAAAGAAAGGTATGTTTTTTGTTTTGGTTTGTTCTGAGGTTAATTTGATTTCCATACCTAAACACACATGGTGGTTAGATTTTGGTGCAACAACTAATATTAGTGTGTCTATGCAGAGTTTCCTGAGTTATCGAAAACCAAGTGATAGTGAAAGATACATCTGTGTAGGTGACAACAAGCCAGTAGAAGTCGAAGCCATAGGGACTTTTAGATTATTGTTAAGAACTGGATTTTATTTGGATTTAGTTGAGACTTTCATTGTACCATCTTTTAGAAGAAATTTGATTTCTATTTCTAATTTAGACAAATCTAGTTATTGTTGTTTATTTGAAAATGGAATATTTAGTCTCTTTCAAGATTCAAATTTGATTGGTGTCGGTTCTTCATCAGGTTACAATAATTTAGATATTCTTGACACTAATGCTTCATTAATGAAGCTTTGCATGTGAGTACATGAAGTTTAAAGTGCAAATTAACCAGCGAGAATTCTACCTCATTGTGGCATAAGAGATTAGGTCACATCTCTGAAAAGAGAATTGAGAGACTTGTATCTAAAGGAATTGTCGATCCCTTTGATTTTACAGATTTTGCTACTTATGTTAATTGCATTAAGGGAAACAAACAAATGTCAAGAGATTGGGTGTCAATAGGGCTTCAGATGTCTTAGAACTTATCCATACGAATATTTATGGGCCATTCCCTATGGCATCTTGAAATAGTCAACCGTATTTTATAACGTTTATAGACGACTTGTTGCGATATGGCTACCTTTAGGTCAACCATAACAAGTCACAATCTTTGGATGTGTTCAAAAAGCTTTAAGGTTGAAGTTGAGAACCAACTTAAGAAAAGGATTAAAAGCATCAGATCTGACCGTAGTGGTGAGTACTACAATAGATATGACAAATCTAGTGAACAACATCCATGACCTTTTGCTAAATTCCTAGAGGTATGGGGTATTGTCTTATAGTACATTATGTCGTGTTCGCCTAGCATCAATGGTGTTGCTAAAAGACGAAACATAACGTTTAATGATATGACAAAGAGTAAGATTATTCATTCTACCTTGCCAGAATCACTCTAGGGAGAAGCACTAAAAACCGCAACACATATAATCAACAGAGTTCCAACTAAAGCAACTAATAAGACCCCTTATGAGATTTGGACAGGCAAGAAGCCTAGTTTAAAGCACTTGCTCATTTGGGGATGTCCAGTTAAAGTGATAACCAACTCAACAAAAGAATTAAAAGCGTTAGATCTACCGTGGTGATGAGTACTACGGTAGATATGACGGATTAGGTGAACAATGTCCTAAACTGTTTGCTAAATTTCAAGAAGAATGCAGTATCGTCCCACGGTACACTATGCCTTGTTTGCCTAGCATGAATGGTGTTGTTTAAAGACGAAACATAATGCTTAAGGATATGGTGAGGAGTATGATTAGTCCTTCTTCCTTACCAGAATCACTTTGGGGAGAAGCATTAAAGACCACAACATATATACTCAATAGAGTTCTAACTAAAGCAACTAATAGGGCCCCTTATGAGCTTTGGACGGGCAAGAAGCCTATTTGAAAGCAATTGCACATTTGGGGATGTCCAGCTAAGGTGAGAACCAACTAAACAAAAGGATTAAAAGCATCATATTTAATCGTGGTGGTAAGTACTACGATAGATATGACGAATCAGGTGAACAACATCTAGGATCGTTTCTTAAATTCCTAAAGGAATGCGGTATCGTCCCACAGTACATTATGCCGAGTTCGCCTAGCATGAATAGTATTGCTGAAAGATGAAACATAACACTTAAGGATATAGTGAGGAGTATGGATAGTCATTCTACCTTGTCACAATCACTGGGAAGAAGCACTAAAGACCGCAGCATATATACTCAACATAGTTCCAACTAAAGCAACTAATAAGACTCCTTATAAGCTTTAGACAGGCAAGAAGCCTAGTTTAAAGCACTTGCACATTTGGGGATGTTCAGTTGAGGCAAGGCCTTATAGGCAAAATGAAAAGAAACTGGACTCAAAGACTATCAGTTGTTACTTTAATGGATATTCTCAAAGATCCAGGGTTACAAATTTTATGATCCCAATTTTAAGGCAATTTTTGAGATAAGAAATGCCCGTATTTTTTAGGATGATGAGTTTACAGGGGGAGAAAGGATTAAGGACTTTGTTTTTAAAGAGGAACACGTTGAAATTCCTCTAATTTCTATTGATAATGATTAGGGTCAGGTTTCAATTCCTGACATTATTCAATAAGCAATTCCAGATCAAGACAATGTCATGGAAACTCCTCCCCAAGT
>JANIIA010000010.1:35488400-35500434 GCA_027478495.1 Erythroxylum alaternifolium | reverse complement strand
GATATTGTGTGCTAAAGTATACAGTAAAAAGAAAAAGATTAATGATAGGCCTTGTATATTGATATGACAAAAACTTTCTAATCATACGCCGCACATTTAAAACTGTAAACTGTAAGGATTTTTAATCAAATATGTAGGCCTATATGTTTATAATTGTGTATAAAGGCTATGATATAAAGTTGAGCCCAATTAATTAAAGTAGTCTAATATGGTTATTGTATTTTGGGCTTTATGTATCTATTTTAAATGTGGGCTTTATATGTGAAGAGACTGGGTTTGTAATTTTTAGTTTTATGATGGGCTAAACTAGAAATTATATTAGGGTTTTACCCTAATAAAAGTGGTTATGGTCCCTAAATTAGACATACACATAATTCTTTTCTGACATCCCATCATCAAATGGAAAATAGAGAATTAAGGGAAAAGTCTGGAGAAAACGCTACATTCTAATTTGGAAGACAAAACCACAAGACTCCATTGCAAATTTCACAATGGATTCAGGTATGCTTATGCTTTTATTAATTCTTGATGATTTGATATGAACGAATCCTACCTTTAAAGGGATTAACAAAATCCAACAAGTGGTATTAGAGACTTGTTCATAATTAGGCGATCGAGAATGGTTTTCTTTTTATCTTTCGTTATCTTGAAATTATTTCTATAGATGGATTTGACTGGTTTTATAGATTTGGTTAATATTTTTTATGGAATTAAAAGAAAAAGGAAATATGTGATGACGGTAAGCATTATTGGAAAGGTGGTTTTCAAAAGCTTTTAATCTTTACACAGTAATGGTTTGTTATCCATTTTTGAATAAAACCATGATCTTTTTTGCTTTAATAAAGCCTTAAACCTTTGGATAAAGAGAAGGATCACCTTTAATGGCTTTTAAGTATGTTTCATGGCTTTCAATAATGTTTCGGTTGTCTTTTAATAAATAAGCTTTGGTTTGAGTTTTGACCATTGGATAATAACTAAAAACTACTTTATTTGGATTTACAATTTAACCATTGTATAAAAATAATAATGACTTTTATTTGGTGTTGTTTTTTAACCATCAACTATCAACAATAAAACAGTATTTTTTAAAAGTTTTATATATGCTGTGTGATTCAAGATTCAGATAAAGACCAAAAATAACCCTTTAGAAAGTTTTAAATTCATCCTTGTTAGTATACATGTTACGGATTAATATTATGAGGGATTAGTTTTAGGGATCAAAATTTATAATTTATGATTGATTTGTAAAATTTTGATCCAATTCTAGATTTGAGCTGATAGGATTACCAGTGTCATAGCATCAAGAAATTAGAGCTATGACACTTTCATACAGTTTATGCAAAATTTGGGTATTTTAATTTCAGATTTTGGTAATTTAAAGAAATATATAGCATTTCAAATTAAATTAATTGAAGCAACATGTTACCAAAGCAATCTCTCTTATGAAAATTAATTTAATTTAGAATGTTAAAAATTTTTGTGTGTATGTCATTCATGTGAATATTGATTGGCCCAAAGGAAAGTTAATATTTGTCCTGAATTGGATATACACTTATGGTGGTAAATGTACGGCAATTATTTAGTATAATATATGAACATTAAATCGGTCCAAAGAAAGGTTTATTGTTTGACATGTCTTATTGCTAGTGTTTGATCACTACACCAAAGGACCACTTAAAAGTTAGTATTCCTATCCAAAGACTAAATATTAATGTTGTGTTAGGTATCTTGCGAAGGACTCCTACCATTATCTGTATATGATTAATTTTGCATATTATAGTGTTATTATGTGAGTAATTAGATTTTGTTTGTTTTGTTCTCTGTTTAGTTCCTGGTTCTACTACAAAAATCTCTGCTAGTGTTAATTCAATTCCTATACTTAATGGAACCAATTTTAGGTTATAGAAGGAGAACATTTTGATAGTTCTCAGAGTCATAGACTTGGATCTTGCTTTACAAGTCGATCAACCTGATCCAGTTACTGGTGAGAGTACCTCTGATCAAAAGAGGGAGATGGAAAAGTGGTAACGGTCGAATTGTATGAGCTTAATGATTATGAAATGTGCCATTCCAGAAGCTTTTCAGGGCACTATGTCCCATCAGATTACTACAGCTAAGGGTTTACTTGAGGATCTTAAGAAAATATTTTCCAAAAATGAAAAGGATGAAATAAGTACACTTTTGACATAACTTATCTTAACGAGGTATGTAGGAAAAGGAAACATAAGAGAGTAAATTATGTAAATGTCTCATATTACTTCAAAATTGAAAGCACTTAAGTTGGAATTATCCAAAGACTTATTAATGCATCTGATTTTGATATCTCTTTCAACACATTACAGTAAATTTAAGGTGAGCTATAACTGTCAAAAAGAGACATGGTCTCTTAATGAGCTTATCTTGCATTGTGCCTAAGAAGAGGAAAGGTTGAAGCATGATAAGGTATAAAGTGCTCACTTAGTTACAACACCTAAGGACAAAGGGAACAAAAGAAAGAAAACTAAGGAAGTTGCAGTTCCAGCAACACAAAAGAAATAGTAAAAGGATGGAAATCCAAAAAGCTGTTTACTCTATAAAGCTAAAGGTCATGTAAAGAAGCAATATGCCAATTGTCACGCTTGGCGTGTAAAGAAAGGTATGCTTCTTATTTTAGTTTGTTCTGAGGTTCATTTGACTTCGGTACCTAGACACATATGGTAGTTAGATTCTAGTGCAACATCTCACATCAATGTGTCTATGCAGGGTTGCCTGAGTTGTCGAAAACTAAGTGATGGTGAAAGATACATCTATATAGGTGACGGCAAGTTGATAGAAGTCGAAGCAATAGGGACTTTTAAATTATTGTTAATAACTAGATTTTATTTAGATTTAGTTGAGAATTTCATTGTACCATCTCTTAGACGGAATTTAATTTCTATTTCTTCTTTGGACAAATCTGGTTATTGTTGTTCATTTGGAAATGGAATATTTAGTCTCTTTCAAAATTCAAATTTGGTTGGTGCCGATTCTTTATTAGGTTACGATAATCTATATATGATTGACACTAATGCTTTATTTAATGAAGCCTTGCAAATGGGTACAAAAAGTGTAAAGCGCAAATTAATTGAAGAGAATTTTACCTCGTTGTGACACAAGAGATTAGATCACATCACCGAAAGGAGAATTGAGAAACTTGTGTGCAAAGGAATTCTCGATCGCCTTGATTTTATAGATTTTGATACTTGTGTTAATTGCATTAAAGGAAAACAAACAAATGTCAGGAGATTGGGTGCCAATAGGGCTTCATACATCTTAGAACTTATCCATACATATATTTGTAGGTCATTCTTTACGGCCTCTTGAAATGGTCAACTGTATTTTATAAAGTTCATAGATGACTTCTTGTGATATGGCTACCTTTATCTCATCTACGACAAATCACAATCTTTTGACGAGTTTAAAATCTTTAAGGCTGAAGTTGAGAACTAGCTCAACAAAAGGATTAAAAGCATCAGATCTGACTATAGTGGGCAATACTATGGTAGATATAACGGATCAAGTGAACAATGTCCAGGACCGTTCGCTAAATTCCTAGAGAAATATAGTATCTTCCCACAATACGCTATGTTGGGTTCGCTTGGCATGAATTATGTTGCTGAAAGATGATACATAACACTTAAGGATATGGTGAGGAGTATGATTAGTCATTCTCCCTTGCTAGAATCACTCTAGGGAGAAGCACTAAAGACCGTAGCATATATACTCTACAGAGTTCCAACTAAAGCAACTGATAAGACCCCTTATGAGTTTTGGATAGCCAAGAAGCCTAGTTTAAAGCACTTGCACATTTGGGGATGTCCAGTTGAGGCAAGGCCTTATAGGCCAAATGAAAAGAAACTGGACTCAAGGATTATCAGTTGTTACTTTATTGGATATTCTGAAAGATCCAGGGGTTACAAGTTTTATGATACCACTACTAAGGTAATTTTAAGATGAGAAATGCGCTGTTTTTTTTATAATGTTGAGTTTGCGGGGGAAGAAAGGATTAAGGACTTTGTTTTTAAAGAGGAACAAGTTGAAGTTACTCTAATTGCTATTGACAATAATCAGCAGGTTTCATTCCTGACATTATTCAAGAAGCAATTCTGGATCAAGACAATGTCATGGAAACTCCTCCCCAAGTTCAACTTGTTCCAAAAGAACAAACTCTATAACCTCAAAAACCTATGCCATTAAGGAGATCCACTGGAGAGAGGAAAAGTCCAATTCTAAGTGATTATGTTGTATTTCTTCAAGAACATGAAGTTGACATTGGCATGGTGCAAGATGACCCAATCAACTTCCACAAGCCATGGAAATTTCTAACTTTTAAAAGTGGATTGACGCCATGAATGAAGAGATAAAGTCCATGAAGGACAATGTTGTTTATGACCTTATACCATTGCCTGAAGGTGCAAAACCTATTGGTTGCAAATGGATATTTAAGACCAACAAAGATTAGAAGGGTAATGTAGAAAGGTACATGGCTCATCTTGTACCAAAGGGATTTACACAGAAAGAAGGCATTGATTATAAAGAGACTTTCTCTCCGGTTTCTTCGAAAGAATCTTTTAGGATAATAATGGCGTTAGTGACACAGTTTGATCTTAAGTTACATCAGATGGATGTTAAGATATCATTTCTCAATGGTGACATTGATGAGATG
Organism: Erythroxylum alaternifolium; assembly: GCA_027478495.1. Classification (NCBI taxonomy): domain Eukaryota; kingdom Viridiplantae; phylum Streptophyta; class Magnoliopsida; order Malpighiales; family Erythroxylaceae; genus Erythroxylum; species Erythroxylum alaternifolium. Next base: position 35,495,750 of record JANIIA010000010.1, on the reverse strand, counting down.
ATTTATATGGTGCAAATAAAAAATTTTGTGTCGAGATATACAAAGCAAATGGTTTGCAAACTAAAGAAATCCATCTATAGACTAAAGTAGGCATCTCATCAATGATATTACAAATTTCACTAAGTTGTCATCTTGTTCAATTTTAAGATGAACTTGGCTAATGACTGCATGTACCATAAGTTCAGTGGGAGTAAGTACATTTTTCTAGTTTTATATGTCGAAGGCATATTGCTTGCCACTAATGATATAGGCTTATTGCACAAAACTAAGAGATTTCTATCAAAGAAATTTAAAATGAAAGATCTTGGTGACTCCTCTTTTGTTTTAGGGATTCAGATATATCGGGGACGCTTTCAAGGTATTCTTGGATTATCACAAAAGAGTTATATTGAAAAGGTACTTAAAAGATTTGGCATATAGGATTGTAAACTAGGTAATACACCTGTATCTAAGGGAGATAAGTTCAGTTTAAGTCAATGCCCTAAGAATGGCTTCAAAGCTACAGAAATGCAGAAGATTCATTATGCTTCGACTATAGGAAGTCTAATGTATGCTCAAGTTATTGCGTACATTGTTGAAATGTTATAGAGATATTTAAGTAACCCATGATTGGATCACTGTAAAGTAGCCAAACGGGTTATGTGGTACTTGCAAAGAACGAAAGATTATATGCTCACATACAGAAAATCGGATAAGTTGGAGATCACTGGTTATTCTGATTCTGACTTTGTTGGATGCCAGGATGGTAGAAGATCCACTTCAAATTATATCTACTTGCTGGAGGAGCTATTTCCTAGAAGAGTGCCAAGCAGACACTTATAGCTTCTTCCACCATGGCAGTGGAATTTATAACCTGTTATGAGGCATCCAACCAGGAGACATGGCTGCGAAACTTTTTCACGGGGCTGCGCATTATGGATTCTATTGAAAGACCACTTAAGTTATTTTATGACAATAACTCGGCAGTGCTAAATTACAATAACAATAGGAGCTCGACAAAGTCGAAGTACATCGACATCAAGTTCCTAATTGTTGAAAAGAGAGTTTAGAATGGACAGTTGTCTATACAGCACATTGGATCAAAACTCCATGGTTGCGGATCCGCTTACTAAAGGAGTGCCACCCAACGTCTTTCATGAGCACACTGCTCATATGGAGGTTGTATCTTTTCAGGATATATATTTTCAGTGAGAGTTTATATTGTAGATGATTTTCATATTAGACATTTTTCACTGTCATTTTGGATACAATTTTTGGTTAATTTGTTCGAGGTTATCAACTTTAAGATATTTGGTTTATTTTGTCTCTAAACTTATTTAAGATAGATCTCACTAAAGCATAAGGTTAGACCGCTTAGAAATAAGCCTGCTAAGATCACGTTGCTTATAATTTCCATGTACACATCCATGCTTGATCCATGTCATTTGGTTATATCAACATATATGACCATTGATGGGTCTAGTTATGTTAAATGTAGCAAAAGTTTCTTTGATCCTATATTAGTATAATTGATGGATCATATTGTTTAAGGATACATAGAGTAATGATAGCAAAGTTCTCAGTACTGATAAGGTTAATACACAATTTTAAGGTAACACATATAGCCCACGTGGGAGATTATAAGGATTTTTAATCAAACATGTGGGCTTATATGTGTATAATTATGTATAAAGGCTATCATATAAAGTTGAGCCCAATTAATTAAAGTAGTCAAATATGGTTATGATATTTTGGGCTTTATGCATCTATTTTAAGTGTGAGCTTTACATATGTATAGAGCGGGTTTATAATTTCTAATTTTATAATGGACCAAACTAGAAATTAGATTAGGGTTTTACCCTAATAAAAGTAGTTATGGTCCCTGAATTAAACGTACACACAATTCCTTCTGACATCCTATCATCAGAGCGAAAAAAAGAGTTAGGGAAAAACTCTAAAAAAGGCTACGTTTTAATTTGGAAGACAACCATAAGACTTCAGTGCAGATTTCATAATGAATTTAAGTTTGCTTCCGCAACAAATCTAAGTATTCTTGATGATTTGACATAATTATTATGTAATTAGTGACATTTTTCACCATAAGGCATTAAATTCTATCATACTTACCTTACAGTTATGGTTGATGCAGGTACTATGATGGAAGTGTTAGAGGAAATTTCCCTATTATTGGAATCATATTGAGATGTGATGCCTAAAGAAATGCTTCTAACGAGAGCAATAGATCGTAAAATAAATATGGAACCTGGTGCCACTCTATCTACTCGTGCTACATATTAGATGTCTCTTTTAAAACAAAAGGAATTACATAAACAATTATATGAATGATTTGAAGCAATCAGACCTTGAAAGCTCCATATAGATCCCTAGTTCTATTCCAAAAGAAGGTAGATAGAACCCTGAGAATGTGTATCAGTTATTTGGCATTGAATAAGGTGATTATTAAAAATAAGTATCTCATTTTGTTGGTAATGCTCTTATAGATATGAAATAGGTTAAGCAAAGCTTCCATATTAATGAAGCTAAATCTTTAATTGGGGTATTGACAGGATCAAATTATAAAAGGCAACGAATCAAACATCACTTACTTAACTAGGTACGGTGCGTATAATTTTTAGTTATGCCTTTTTAATTGACTAATATACGTATCATGTTTTGTAATCTTATGAACGGTAAGCTATAAGAATTTTTGGATAAGTTCATAATTATCTACCTTGATGATATTATCGTTCATATCAACTGATCTATAAAAGAGCATATAACTCATTTGCAATAAGTACTAGAATGTTTAAGGAAGAACCAACTACAAATTAAGATGGAAAAATGTGAGTTTGCTAGGTTAGAAATCAAATTTCTAAGGCACGTCGTAGATAAGAACTAAGCTCGGATGGATCCGAAGAAAGTGTAGGCTATTGTCATATGGCTCGTCCCTATAAAAGTGTCAAAATTGTGGTCCTTTCTCGATCTTACAAGCTATTACTGAAAGTTCATCCACAACTACTTTTAGAAGGTAACACCTCTCATGGATTTGCTAAAGCAGCAGAGATGGAGCTAGACAATTCATTACATGAATGCCTTTGATAAGCTGAAATAAGCCATTGCATTGAGACATGTTTGGACACTGTTGGACCTTAAATTGCCTTTTGAAATTCACACAGAGGCATTAGATAAAACAAAATGCACACTGAGTATTTGTAAAACTAATGTCTTATAGATATTTGACAAATTGTTACGAAGAACAACATGGGATTGTTGTGAAGCGCTGAGTGATTGAGTGAACTTCCAGATAGCCCCTATAACACTAATCCTCAATCACATGATCAAATCCACCAAATTCAGCATAGCCAACGAGATCCTCAATCTTATAGTTTGGAATATCCAAAGGACAACTCCAGATTTTATTTTATGCAAGTAAGAGTAATCAACTAGAGCGAGGGTCCGCCATGTTTCTTATATATGAAGTATCTTCCCCATTAATGTGCAGCTACCACTACAAGAAAATAACAAATTACCGACGGAATATTACCAATAGTAAGATTTTTATCGGTAATTAGCGACAGGAAAAGACATTCCGTCGGTAAAGTGAACGGGTTTACCGACGGACAAGACATTCGATGGTAAATGTGGAGGAAAAATACTTCTCCTCCCTCAATTGCGTCAGTTTTCTGTCATTTTCGTTGCTTCCACCTTCCATTTCTACTTGGTTTTTGGTCCTTCGTACATCATTTTGAAGTAAGGTCTCTATTGGGTTTATTTTGTCTCCAAAAAATGAAGCTCTTAGACGGTTATATATATATATATACCGTGGGTGGGTGTTAGGTGGTGGTTTTTGTTATGATTGTTGGATTATGCGTTTGTTTGTTGAATTGTTAGTTTATTTGTTGTTTACATATGTTGTTCTTGGTAAATAATGGAAAAATGCATTTTTTTTGTGTGAATGTTAAAGATAATACATATGCCTATGAGGTGTTTGATGAAATGTCTCTTAGATAGAGACTTCCATGTTGAGTATATATAACTCCAATTACGTCATGGTTACGTAACCTATTCAAAACCATATTAATTTTGAAAATGTTTATGTGAAAGAGGAGGTTCGAGTACTATATAATATTCAATTTTATACTATAAATTTTATATATTGGATTTATACAATGAGAGATGTGATATAGGATAAATGGGTGTATGAGAAAGTACATGATTGTTGTAAGCCTGAGCATAATCCCTTGAATTGAAGTTTTTATTTGATTTGTTATGTTTATTAAAAAGTTTAAAAGATACTTACATTTTATCTTCACTAATTTTAAATATTTATTTTTATATTTTTAATAAAAATTTTTACTTTAGGTTTTATAATATTAAACTTTTCTTTTAATATTTAATTTGAAACTTTTATATATGATTTGATTTAATTTAGGTATGTTTTATAATGTTATCTAAAAATATAACTTACTTTATTAACATTTTACTATCTTATTAGATATTTGTAATTATAAATATCCAAATTTTCAATATTGAAAAATTTAAAATTAATTAAAGAATGTCAAATCATATCCGTCGGTAAAACTGTCGTGACAACTACACTATTAGGTTATATTACATCATAAATTTTTAAATTTTAGTATCATACTCATTTGTCATTAGCAGCCACACTCATTTGCATTTTAATTTTAATATCTCATTCTCAATTACATACGTCTAGAGTTTTTTAATCTCTCTATACTTTTAAGTTTATATATATTATATTCTTTTAAGTCTTTCATATGAGAAAGAATTAAAAGAATATAATACATATAAACTTCTAGGTCATGATAGATGATGCAAGTCATATAATATTCTCTTACGAAAATTTTGGTGATTAGGAGCTCTTCTTTTGTGACTTTGATTCTTAGCTTATAAATTGGTAGATGATATACTTATTTACCCTTATGATAAATGAGGCATATGTAATGGCTTTTATAAAATGTGATGCTATAATGATAGTCAGATTGGTGATATTCTTCCGTGCTCTTTTAAGATGACCTTATATGAAAATTTCGTTTATTTTTGCTTTACTGTTATGTACTCTAAGTATAGAATTGTCACAATGCATATAATTTTTCTTTTGTTGAGAATTGAATGATGATGTATGATCATTCAAGTTTTAATGCATATAATTGGATGTTTATATGCTCATTTGGTAATTTAGGCAATAACTCATCCTATAAATGCTTACCCCTTCCAAAAAGTGTCTTGTAATTAGAGGTTTACTTTTATAAGTAAAACCAATTATATTCTTATTTATTATTATAACTCTTTTAGGCTCCAAGCATGTTATTCAAAATTTCAATTCTTATAATGAATTTAGATAATGATTATTTGAGTTTAATAATTTCCCTATTTGATAATGATTATTTGAGTTTAATAATTTCCCTATTTGATGCTTTATTTACTTACATCAAAATATTGTCATTATTGTTGACAAGAACTACACTTTTAAATTTTATCATATAATGCATATCACATTTTAATTTCTCAATCTTATAATAAATATTTTATATTTTTTTCGCAGGCCCTATATTGTGTTAGAAAGCGTCACTCATCTTTCTTTGTTGTAGTTTGAAGTTGTCCATCTATCTAGGTTAGTCATCTAACTAATATTTACCATATGTATTTCTTTAATAATATAATTATGATACCTTTGGATTTTGTGTGAATGCAAAAGATGACGGACCCCGTTTCTGAAGCTCGGCAATCACATTCGGATAACACACATCTATCAACTATACTTGCATTCAAAACTCCCCTTTTCTAAGCTCAGCTCTGCTCTTCGAATAGTCGACTAGTCTATTTATCCATTTCAACCTGAATACCTCAAGGAACAGCATTGGTGAGTCCACACTTTACCTATGTACATGCTTCTGGGCTATTAGCACAACTTTTTCTTTAGGCATCCAATTTAGCGTTTCTTTAGATAGTTTGAAAGAGGACTTCAAGAGCTATAACTTTCATGAAGACCTCGAAGGCCAATTGTAACATCTGGATGGTCAAAAATAGGACAGAAGATAAACCATAATCAGTAACCCAGATGATATTCATGAACAGTAACAAAGAGGAAGTCTGTGAACAGTAATACAGAGGAAGTTTGTGAACAGTAACACAGACGATACTTATGAACAGTAGCACAGAGGAAGTCTGTGAATAGAAACACAGAGGAAGTCTATGAACAGTAACACAGATGATACTCGTGAATAGTAACACAGACGAAGTCTGTGAACAGTAACACAGATGATACTCGTGAAAAGTAACACAGAGGAAGTCTATGAACAGTAACACAGACGAAGTTTGAGAACAGTAACACAGAGGAAGTATGTGAACAGTAACATAGACGAAATCCTTCAACCAACATAACTTCTTAACTCCTTCTTATTATCCTTGGCCTATGATCTGTGTTCTATCCTCTGTAGTTGACTTTTATCTTCTGTGTTGACCACTTATTATCTGTGGTCTATCCTCTGTGTTCTATCCTCTGAGTGATGACATATCCTCTATGTTCTGACGTCATCACAGACGATAATTCTCCTCTCTATTCCCCCTGCCTCTGTATTCAGACGTCAGTACAGACGATACTTCTCCTCTCTATTGAATGTTGATAAAAACGGTCTTCTCTTCTCATCATCCTCAGAATTGGCTGATGAACTTATGGTAAATCCATTTACCTATGTTCTCCTATGAATGATTGTGTTTGATTAACTTTGAAGTGGATTCCTTTCTCAAGTTTTTATGGTGCATTTTGAGTGTAAAATGCACCATAAAATATACAGAATGTTATTTTATTTCTAAGAATGTTATTTCTAATGATATAAGAGCTAGTGTGCTTTCACTTGTTTTTAAATCTGCTGTTTGCCCAACAATGGGTAGCTGGATAGAGAGACAGACATTACATAATTGTTAACCAGTTGATTCATAATGCAATGCAAAACTATGCTACTGAATGCACCCAGATGATGTTTAAGGGCTTTCCAGATGAATGTCATGCATTGAACTTACTTAAAGATGGTGCACTGGAAACGGGTTCCTCAAGGTGAAGCACTGAGTGGGAAGAACATGCTTTTCCATTACTAGCAAAGGCTTACTTCATTAATTCATAGCTGAAGTTACTGTTTATTTCTCCTTCAGCATCTTACTAAATTTTTTCTACATTCTTCAGTACTCATGTTGAATGCCACTATCTGCTGAATCTTATCCATATGGCTTCTGCTGTGGATGGATAGTTTTCCTATGGATTTTCATAAATTTTATTTAACTATCAAACTTTTCCTATGGATTTTCATCAATTTGATTTAACTTTCAAACTTGTAGGTTGTTTCTGCGAAC
>JANIIA010000010.1:35406618-35421164 GCA_027478495.1 Erythroxylum alaternifolium | reverse complement strand
TTCTGTTCTGTCCACCACAACCAAACACCTCACTGTCTCCAGCTTTTGTTTCGTTCCGTCCTGTTCCGTCCCGTCTCTAGATACTGGAGACAGCAACCAAACGTAGCGTAAGAACACTCTCACATAAGTGGATTTGACTTGATTTTTTCCTTTCAAAATAATATTATTTTAATTAACTAATCTGAATTATTTGAATTAAATTGAAGTTCAGTTTAAATATTAATCAATTTAAATTTTATCAATTTATTTTTGATTGAGTCTAGCCAAAATATCATCCTTACATAAAATCCAAATCAATCAATTCTTTTAAGAACAACAAATCTATAATATATATTACATATAATTTATGTAAAAAGAAGAATAAATTCACATAATTAGTGAAAACACTGATTAGATATGACCCGAGAGTAAATCTTGGAGTAACTAATAAAATTGTTTTTTTGTGACGATAAAATTAGAGGTTCAAATGATGGCAACATCCTCTTTATACGCAAAGGGAATCCTATATATTGAAGTAGTTGACTTTTACTTTACCGGTAAGATATGGCCTATGTCATTAGAAGTAACTAAACAAAAACTCGCCAACAATGAAGGGAAATACCAAGAAAAAAAGGAAAAAACTTTCGAACCCCTTTAAGTCTTCTAACTCTTGATTTGATTGGCTTCAAATTTAATTAAATTTTGAACTTTTATTTACGATTTACTAGAAACTTTAGATCAGTTTTTAATAATCTTTGAAGGGACAGAAACTAAAGTGGCTGTAGTTTAGTGGTTAGAATTCTACGTTGTGGCCGTAGAGACCTGGGCTCGAATCCCAGCAGCCACGTTTGTTATTTTGCCATTTTCTGAAGAGTGAGACTGAGTGAGTAGGCGCAGGGTGTCACTTCCCTTTACGCCCGTTATTTTCCCGCCTAAACACTCCTTGCCCTAATTCCCTCTCTTATTTTGCCGCCAAATCTCCGTCTCCCTCCTCAGCTACTTGAGTCTTCATTCTCTCTCGCATTTCATTCTTCACTGAGCGATGAAAACTTTAGATCTGGACGCAGAAAGAGGTACTTTGTCTTTCTCTGTCTCTCTGAATATCAATATGATCTTCTGGATCAGCCAACACTCTATTCTTTTGTTTACTCTTTTTTCCGTTTATTCTTTTAATCTTTGTCGCAGCCCTTGCAAAAGATTTTCTATCGAACTTCGCGAATGCTGATGGCGAAGCCAAATACATGAACATTCTCGTGAGTTCCCACTGTGCTCTTGACAGTAACGAATTCAAGACATTTTTGAATTCACAGCAATAGAAGCTACGCTCTCTTCATGTTTCGATTGAATTAATCCTATTTTGTTCTTTTGTCTCCAGCAAGATGTCGCGAATCATAAGATCCGTGCAATCCAGATAGATCTCCAAGACCTTATCAATGTACAGTTCTATGTGCCTTACTCCTATCGTTTTCCGAATTTTGGAGATTGTAATAGTCGTTACTTGTTTTGCTCTAGTATAAGGATTTGGATGAAGACTTTTTGGTACGGGTTACTGAGAACACTCGAAGATATATTGGGGTTTTTTCTGCTGCGATTGATGAATTGATGCCGGAGCCTACGGAGGCATTCCCTGATGATGATCATGACATATTGATGACTCAGAGAACTGAGGACCCCACTGAAAATGCTGATGGTTCTGATCCGCACCAGCACATGCCTCCTGAAATTAAGCGTTACTAGTAAGCTTTATCGATTTTAGCTTGCTTGTGTTCCTATATCAACGGGATGCTTTAATTTGAAATTTAAGGCTGTTGTTTCCCATGGAATTTGAAGATATCAGAAGAGAACTTAATTAACTGCGAGTGGTTATATTCACTGATAAATGATATGCATTTCTTGAATTTCTAGGATATTGATGATGCAACACAGTAGTAGTTACTCAATTTACACGTTCCCAAGCTCTATATGCGATTTCCTTCCACTTGAGTCATACTTACCTTTAACTTTCTGGCTTCAGCGAAGTCTATATCAGGGCACCGTCAAAGGCACGGCCATTCACTATTAGAGAAGTTAAGGCTTCATACATTGGTCAGCTTGTAAGGACTACTGGTATTATAACCCGTTGTTCAGATGTTAAGCCACTGATGCAGGTAGCTGTGTATACATGTGAAGATTGCGGCTTTGAAATATACCAGGTAATGAGTATGAGCTACTGAACGATTTGTGAATGTCATTATCAGCCATCTTTAAGCATGTCATAAATAAATGTTCCTTCTGATCATTTTTTGACTTTCTACTTTTTTGATAAACTGATCCTCAATTGTATGTCTCAGGAAGTAACTGCACGAAACTTCATGCCCTTGTTTGAGTGCCCGTCTAAACGCTGTGATATCAATAAAAGAAAGGGAAACCTTATTCTGCAACTGAGGGCATCAAAGTTTTTGAAGTTTCAGGAGGTGCCTGCCATTTTTTTGTTCATGTTGAACATGCTAAGGCATATATACAGCCTTTTCTATCAGGATTATTTAAAAAGAGATTCATTTTACAGGCTAAGATTCAAGAGTTGGCAGAACATGTACCAAAAGGTCATATTCCACGGTCAATGACTGTTCATTTTAGAGGAGAACTCACAAGAAAGGTAGTGATTTATGAAACATGTAATTTTGATTTTGCATAAAAATAAGGATCTGAATGATTGCAACTCTTTTAAGCTTTTTGATAGTTGCTGAACGAGGACTTCTGGGATGATTGTATTACATTTTAAGACACAGGAAAAGCAAAATTCTTCACATGATTTGATCTTCTGCTTCATTACGTTTGAGTCACATAATTTCAAGTAGACTTCACCTTCATATAATTGTCTCCTATCTGCTACCAGAACCTTTAATTCATGCATGGCTGTTTATCAATGTTGTTAGGTGGCTCCAGGTGACATCGTCGAATTATCAGGGATCTTTCTTCCTATTCCTTATACTGGTTTCAGAGCTCTGCGTGCCGGTTTGGTTGCTGATACATATATGGAAGCAATGTCTGTAACTCATTTCAAGAAAAAATATGAAGAGTAAGCCACTTGCTGGTTCTTGACTGGGTTTCAGCCAATTTATTTACGAAGATATTTGCAATTGCAAACTAACACTTGGACTTCCTCTTCTAAGTACCGAACACAGAAAATTAGTTCTCTATGACAACATTGAAGCCTGTAATTACAAAGAGAAAGTATGGAGACAAGCATTGTCATATGTAATAAATTGTGTTGTTTTGTAGGTATGAACTCAAAGGTGACGAGGAAGAGCAGATTGCATCTCTGGCTGAGGACGGTGATATTTATAGCAAGTTGGCGCAATCATTAGCTCCAGAAATTTATGGACATGAAGATATTAAGAAAGCCTTACTACTCTTACTAGTGGGTGCACCTCATCGGAAACTGAAGGATGGAATGAAGGTAAACTAATAATTCTACTTGTTACAGTAGAACGTTTCTTGACAGATAAACTTAAAACCAACCTTAATGATTGAAGTTAATGACTTTATTGAGATATCTCTTCTTTTGTATGTTTCACAAGAACGGAGTTACGAACAAAATGTAGGGATGATGGAGGGAGATATATTTCCAGTTAGTTATTTGAAGTTATAAACTCTTCATTATAGAAAGGTGTAATTGTTTTTTGTTCTTTTCCTTCTATGAGTAAGGATAAACGAATTTTTAAATAATTACTTCAAGGATTGCCTTATGTTTAAGACTTAAACATCTATACTAACTTCAGGCGAATTGCAGATTAGAGGAGATTTACATATATGTTTGATGGGTGATCCTGGAGTTGCCAAAAGTCAGCTTCTGAAACACATAATTAATGTAGCACCCAGGGGTGTTTATACAACTGGTAGAGGAAGCAGTGGAGTTGGTCTAACTGCTGCTGTTCAGAAAGATCCAGTTACAAATGAAATGGTCCTTGAGGGGGGAGCTTTGGTATGACAAATACTTCATAATGTAAACTGTTAAAATTCAGTATGTTCTACTTAAAATGTGGGATCTCAAGAAATTGGGCATACTGTTATTGAATCTTTGTGAACCAAATTTATGTTATTCAAACTGAACGATTTAGCCTTTTTATTCTCTTTGTCCTCTTTCTTGTCTTTGATTGGTTTAAGTTTATGAGTTTGCATTCATGGATCAATAGTAAGTTGCAGGTGAGAACAGTACAGCTAATTCTACTGGCATTCACTAAGAGATATAGACCTTTTAAACTGATTATTTGCTCAAATTTTTAGGTGCTTAAGTAAAGAAAGTTATTATTTGTTGCAGGTATTAGCTGATATGGGAATATGTGCTATTGATGAGTTTGATAAGATGGATGAATCAGATCGTACAGCAATCCATGAAGTTATGGAGCAGCAGACAGTCAGCATTGCCAAGGCTGGGATCACTACATCTTTGAATGCTAGAACTGCTGTTCTAGCTGCTGCTAATCCAGCTTGGTAAAAACTGCTTTGCACTTGATATCATTCAATTTATTAGCTTTTTTTTTGTTTCTTTCCCCTTCTTTTACCGTTCTCTTTGCATGTCAAAGTTACTCTAGACACCTCAAACCTATATCCTGACGTGGGTTATGCAATTTGTGTTGCAGGGGGAGATATGATCTCCGGAGAACTCCAGCTGAAAATATTAACCTACCTCCTGCTCTTCTGTCAAGATTTGATCTTCTGTGGTTGATCCTTGATCGAGCAGATATGGAGAGTGATCTTGACATGGCTAAACACGTTGTGTATGTCCACCAGAATAAAGAACCTCCTCCTCTCGGCTTCACCCCACTCGAACCATCTATTCTTCGGTAATTATCTCATAGCCCAAGTATTTAATTTTCCATGCTGTCTTACTTTTGTGGATTTGATGCCTGTACTATTTCATAAAGGACTTGTGGTTGGTAATCAACTAAACAATGGTTCACAACACCGAAGTTCTCTGTGTAGAGTTGGTGGAGGACATATTCTTATATCCCAAAAATGTTTTCATTTGCTGCTCTTTTTCTCTCAAATTTGAGAACAAGAATATATGACTAATCTGAAAAAAGTTCTAACTCTGCTTGAATGTTGATTGTTGAGGTAAAGGGCTTAACGTTGATTCTCCATCTTAAATGCTAGAGCATATATTTCTGCTGCAAGACGATTGTCGCCTTATGTTCCGAGGGAGCTAGAGGAATATATAGCTACAGCGTACTCGAGCATTCGACAAGAAGAAGCTAAATCAAATGCTCCTCATTCCTACACAACTGTTAGAACTCTGCTCAGCATCCTTCGCATATCAGCTGTATGTCTTTTATTTACCTTTTCCTTTTTAACTTGGTTTTTTTTTGATGACAATAGGTGGCACACAAGTTTGTCGGAGTAATAGAAAATAGTAATTCCCGTATTATATATCTGCATATACGGCGTTTTCAGTTATGTTGTTGTAGTGGTTTATTTTTTCTATCTTGGCAGGCTTTAGCAAGACTCCGATTCTCAGAAACAGTGGGCCAAAGTGATGTGGATGAAGCACTAAGGTTAATGCAGATGTCAAAATTTTCTTTATATTCCGAGGAACGTCAGAAATCTGGTCTGGATGCTATTTCTCACATCTATTCAATCCTGCGGGATGAAGCTGCAAGGGCCAACTCCATGGATCTGAGCTATGCTCATGCACTAAACTGGATTTCTAGAAAGGTAAGACAATTTCTGAAGTTGAATTTGGGTACTGACTTTCCAAATTATGGGACTTTGGTGATTGATTAATGTGGTTGCTTGATAACAAACAGGGGTATAGTGAAGCTCAGTTGAAGGAATGCTTGGAGGAGTATGCAGCCTTGAATGTGTGGCAGATACATCCTCACACCTTTGATATTCGATTTATCGATGCCTGATTCTATGTTGCCTGCTTTGATGCTGTAAATTAGTATTTAGGATTTCTCTTCCTACAAATGTGGGAATTGGAGGACTAGGAGTAGGATTCATGAGCAGCACTTTGATGAACTAATATTGTTATTCTCCGGGTGAAGATGTTTGATCGGTGTAGCTTTTCTTCCCCTTCGAAAAGGCATTGGTGGCTGGATTTATATTTCGTCGATTAACTATTGTCTGTATCCGTTTTGCTAAATTATTTATTGAAAGTTGAATTTTTTAATATAAACTACAATAAATTTCTAACAAATTATAAATTACTAAATAAATTACAGGTTTAAAGTTGATAGAGGCTACGACGAATTTCTTATAAATTAAAATTTTGAAATTAACCAAGTTGAAAATTTAAGATGGAAAAAGAAGGTGTATTATTATTAGTCTGTTTGAATGGGAAAGTTAAGATTGACAAAATGATGACTCTTTTATGAGATTAATCATTTCATTTTTGTGAATATTGTTACTAAGCTTACTATGCCAGCATCAAATTAAATTTAAACACCAAATTTACTCCTATAGTACTGTAATACCCTTCAGCTTTGTACCAAAATTCATAAGTATTGTGGGTATTTAAGTCATTTCAAGATAGCGTCTGCGTGTACTGTAGATCAAATTCGCTGTTTCGTAACCAATTCGCATCTTTTTCCAATTCATTAACTTAATAATGTGGCGATTGGCGATATATTCTTTTTAGGTAAAAATGCAGATTTTCCTTTTTAGCTTTTTTTTTCCCCCCTCTAGCCCTCCTCCTCTTCCATTTTCCTTCCCTATTCTATTCTATTCTGTTCTGTTCTGTTCCGTACTTCTCTTCTCACTACGTATGTACAGGAACACCAACGGCATGAAACGAACATAAAAAATATTCACAGATAATAATCAATTTCTCTCCTCCCTTCCTTTCCTCTCTGCAAGTCGGTTCCTTTTGGTTTCCACATGTAGCAACTGAAGGAGAGAACATTTTTTCTTTTTAATCTAGTTTCAGATATTCATTTTTATTTCAGTTCCTCATCGTCTCTTTAACGCGGCAAGCTCTATACTTGACTTGGAAACTGGACCTTATCTTGAGGTACAAATTGATCTTTGTTCTGTTCCTTTTTATCTATTTATTGATTTGTATGTGATGCCCTTGCATGTATGTTTAGTTGGATCTTACTAGTTTTTGTTAATTTGCAAGCTTATGCAATTTTAATGCACTGTCTTATTGCCATTTGGGTATGTCAGGGCTAATAGCATTATGGGGTTCTCTAATTTTAGCTTTGTTTTTTATTATGCTTGAATTAATCCGTTAGCTTCGAGATTCAATGTTGGTTTTGACTTGTTAAGCTGTTTAATTTTGTTTTTTTTTAAATCTTTGCTTGTATCTGTTGAACTTTAGTTTTGATCTTGTTGTTAGCTTTTCCTGAAGGCTTTGCTGTAATGTTGCTAAGTATGGTGATTGTGGAATGAGTTGAGTTAGTTTAGATCTCTTTTCTTTTTGGTCAACCACCTCTTATGGGGTTGAAGTCTCAATTTACCATGTGGGAATATTGTCTTGTAGGGTGTTTAGTTATGGTATGTTTATAAACAGTCTGGCTGGATACCTGCTGTCAATGTTGAATTTTTTAAAGTATCCTTGTGAGTATTGAACTGGAGACGTGGAGGACCAGCGTGCATTCAGAAGTGCGCTGTTTGACGGCTCTGTTATTGACTTGGCATTAGTTTCACTCTTGATTAATTTTCTCATTTGTGGACTCTTGCTTCACAGAAATGCTCTAATCAGTATGTGACAGAGCGATACGGCACTGTTTTATCAATTTTCAAACTTGATTGAAATGACTTCTGGTATTGCCCAAATTTGTCCTTGAGGGGATTGATTTTAATAGGGCAGATATTGGTTAATAGCTCTACTCCAGAACAATATAACGAGTCAATGTGGTCAGAGAAATGGAATTGAATAGAATCTGGACTGGCCTGAACTCCTCCTTACTGCTTTTTGTTGAATAATAAGATCTTGCAGATTGATTCTAAGATGTATTACCTTCCCTTTGAATCCCATCCAAAGTAATCCTGAAATGCTATTTATTGGTCTTGATGTAACGCTTGATTTAGATAGAAAGAACTCACAGTTGTGATGGAAAATTACGTAAAAGATTCCAATTTTACTTCTAATGGTTGCTCTGATGATCCTTATACCAAAAGGAATGTAGAGAAATCACGAATGAGATCAAAGTTTAAGAAATCATGCAGAGTTATTGGAACGGTTTTCAAAATGGTGGATCACCAAAGATGCTTGCTTTCAACAATTTTGTTTTCTCGAAGTTTGTCTCTCTGTGTCCACCATGTGCATTTAAAAGATGTGGTTCTTGGTTTTCAGGTTCTTATGAAAGTATGGAAATTTGGAAGTGTGCATCTTCTAGTGGTACAGCTTCCAGTAATAAAGCAACTCTCAATCACCCAAATACGGCTTTGGTGAAGGCACAATTTGAAGAACAACAGAGAGCTACTAACCATACTGTTAAGACAGACATAGATGTAGATCTTAAAGAAGTATATTTTTTGATTTTACATTTTTTGTCTTCTGGGCCATGCCAAAGGACCTTTGGGCAATTCATGAATGAGCTTTTGGAACATGAACTTCTACCAAGAAGATATCATGCTTGGTTTTCAAGAACAGGCGCACATAATGGAACGGATGACAATAATGGACTGTCTCTTCCTTTAAATTATGATATGCTGTTGGGCAGGTATGGTTCGGTGGGTTTTGAATCTATCGCTTTATATTACATTTTACTTCATATTGTTCAGAGCGAAGAGGAAAATTATTGTTAATACCTTGTTTCCTTCTCCTTATAAATGGGCATAAACTATAGCCTGGCACATGTCCATTGTTCCACGTTGAATTTCACCTTTGCTGGTGTCATACGCACAGATCTCTCTTTTTCCTTTTTAGTTAACTCTTTGTGTGCTATCCTTAGATAGTTCCCTTCTTTTGTACACATTCGGCAAATTAGTTTAAAATTCCTTTCCTAAAATGTATCGGATTGCGTATCAACTGGTTTCCATGGGATTTCATAAACATAAATAGGTGCTAAGTTTTTGTGTCAAAAAATTAAGCAATAACAGAGTAAATAAACCATGACAAGCAATATTTGGCAGTCAATAATTTAAAAGTGGAGACCGTGTTAAGGGCAAGGTTTGTTAATGTTATTGACGATCATTATCAAAATGACCTTTCTGCTGCCTCACATTTTAAGAGAAGCCTTACTTCAGGTAGCGTGTCTCTTGTGTAATAACATACCTTCTAATTGCTTGCTTATCAGGTATCCTCACATTGAGAAAGATCATTTGATAAAGCTTCTAAAGCAACTTCTCCTGCATATTGCCTCTCCTATGGGCGGAAAGATCCGAGCTCTTCCAAATGCAGCTGATGTTCCTACATTGTTGGGACCTGGATCCTTTTCACTTCTTGACGGTATTGATATATTATTATAATCACGTACAGAATGCAGTAGGCCTAGGTGATGTCCCTACATTGTTGGGATCTGGATCCTTTTCACTTCTTGATGCTACTGATATCTTATTATAATCACGTACAGAATGTAGTAGGCCTATGTGCACTTTTCATAAAATGCATTCAACATTTTCTATTTTAATCATGTCATTATTTCTTCTTGAAAATCTTGCATACGTTCGGTTAAACTTGAATTACTCTTTTTAAGTATGGTGAGATTGCAACTTTTGATGCTTTGAGGTATAAACCTGAGGTTAGCTATTTCATTGAAAATCTTCTTGTGCTATATCGAGAATTTCAAAGACCCTGCTATAAGGGATTATGACTGTCGGTTGCTTTTTCTACTAGGATAATTATTAATTACTATATTTAACAACTAAGACGTATGGTCAAGAATTTGTTAATTTCAGTGTGGCTTTTTATCGTTAATTCACTAGGAACTTTCTTGATTTCTGATGTATACTTCAAAATTTTCTTAAATGCACAATTTATGTGCTTTGGCCTGGCTTATGTACATTTAGATCTCTAGCTGCTGATCTTTTACAAAAAATGGTTTTTCAAGCGCCGACCTTGCTAGATTTCTTGGCAAGGCTGCCTTTCTCTTAGTAGGATAGCTGCTGTAGAGTTCTCTTTTCCCATAAGTTCTTTGAAAATGTTTCTGTTTCTTGCTAGGATAGCTTCCATTTCTCCATTGCTGATATTATCAACTACTATTCAGCTATCATGGCCTTTCTGATTTTTCTTTCCTCATATCATTTCTCTTTTGGATTTGAATAGTGATTCTGCACTCTTAGTTAGGATTTTGGTTTTCTTCCCACATTTTGCCTCTCCTGTTTTTACAGACAACAAAACTATGCATAAACAAGTTAAGCATTTGCCAGTGCATCTGCGTTGGCCCCACATTCAGGCTGATCAGGTACATGGCCTGAATTTGAGGGAAATAGGAGGGGGTTTCACAAAGCACCACCGTGCTCCTTCCATTCGTGCTGCATGCTATGCCATTGCTAAGCCATCAACCATGGTGCAAAAGATGCAAAATTTGAAAAAGTTAAGGGGCCACCGTAATGCTGTGTATTGTGGTGTGTTTTCTTCTCCAACTTTGTATTCATATTTTCTCTTTTTGGGTACATTCCTTCCTGATTCAGTTGAAGTTGCTGATCAAGGTTTTGAGAGAGCATGCCCTTGGATTCAATTGCATTAATTACTGCTTAATGTTTTTGCATGACTGGCATATGTTGTTTAACGATTTAAAAGATTATAATCAACGGAAAAACATTGGCGAAGATATCCGTAGATATTTTACAAAACTTTACCATATTATGTTCTTTTTCAGTTCAAGTTGCAACACTGATGTAATTAGCTATGTAGTAATACATAAATTTTGAACGGTAAAGAATATAAAAGTACTGAAGTGTTAACTTTTGAAAAATTATGCTAATCGTGCCTCCCTATTTGTTACTTCTTTGCCATTATTCCCTTGCCATCAAACCATCATAGCAGTTAATCTGATATTCTTATTGCTTTATTTCTACAGCTATATTTGATCGTTCAGGCAGATATGTTGTTACTGGTTCAGATGATCGTCTTGTCAAGATTTGGTTGATGGAGACTGCATTTTGCTTGGCCAGTTGCCGAGGACATGAAGTTAGTTTTGATTGTATACTTAAACTGTGACGCTAATAACTGTTTCAGCAAAATCTTTTTAAAAATTTTTGATCATATTTCTTATACTTATCTTTTTGCAAAATCAATCTGTTTGACCTTGTGTGGCTATGCAATGAAGGGTGACATAACTGACTTGGCTGTAAGCTCAAATAATGCGCTAGTGGCATCTGCTTCAAATGATTTTGTTATTCGAGTTGTAAGATTTCCAAACCTTGATGGTAAGTGTGTTTAATTGGTTGTCATTAAGGACTAAATAGTTCTTGGTCTACTGTAGTGGCGCCTGCCAGACGGGATGCCAATTTCAGTCTTGCAGGGGCACACTGGAGCCGTCACTACCATTGCTTTTAGCCCCAGGCCAGGCTCTGTTTACCAGCTTTTATCGTGAGTCTCAATTTCACTGTTTTACTTCAACGTATACTTGGTTGATTCTCTTGCTGTCATTTAAACTGAAAGCTTTGAGTTCAATGAAGGTTGATGTAATATGTCAGTTTCATATATTTGTTTCATGTTTTTCTGTGGCACAGAGCAGTTCTCTAAAAAATTTGCAATACATGTCTCCGGTTCAGTAATGTTCATAAATATAGCCACCTGGGGAAGACAATCCTGACTTTCTTTAATCCCTACTCTTTTAGGTCCTCTGATGATGGAACTTGCCGAATCTGGGATGCTAGATCCTCCCAAAGTAGTCCTCGGATTTATGTGCCAAAGCCTTTAGATGCCCCTTCTGGTTCGACAAATTCCCATTCTAGCATGGCCAATTACATGGTTTTTTTTGAGAATTAAATGGCCAATTACATGGTTTGTATAACCACTAATTGGTTTTTTTTAATTGGCAGTTAAGAGCCATGCTGCATCCAATAATGGACCCTCATCAAGTGGGGGGCCACCAAGCAATCAGATATTATGTTGTGCTTATAATGCGAATGGGAATGTTTTTGTCACTGGTAGCTCGGACACTTATGCAAGGGTGCGTTTGGATGCAAAGTCTGAATCCAACTGTTGTGGTGTATCTTTTATTTCTACATTACACGCAAGTCATTCTGTATTTTTTGGAAATGGAATATTGCAGGTCTGGAGTGCTTGTAAATCTAACACTGAGGAGGCTGACCAACCAATTCATGAGTTGGATGTATTGGCTGGTCATGAGAACGATGTCAATTATGTTCAATTCAGGTTAGTCAGTTTTTGTTAATAGTTTAATCATCTGTACAGTTTCACATGAACTGTTCTGCTTCTGCAGTGGCTGTGCTGTGGCTTCAAGATCTTCAATATCTGATGTCTCGAAGGAGGACAACTTTCCAAAATTCAAAAATTCATGGTCTGCAAGCATCTTCTTTTTTAGCAGCAATATGATTACTGTTGATTCCACGTTTATCTAGTCTCTTTTTCTGGACATATGAACTACCTATTGCTTCTTGTTGTCATAAGTATCTTGCACTTATGGCCTTGTCCGATGTTGTTAGGTTCTGTCATGATAACATAGTCACTTGTTCTCGAGATGGTAGTGCAATTATATGGATTCCAAGATCACGCAAATTCCATGTGAGTTCCTTCTGATCAGTAACCAGCATGAGTGTGCAATTCTATTGAGCATCTTTCTTTAGATATTTTCAGAATTTCTTTTGCATCATCAGCCTGAAAAGTTGGAATTGCATCATGATGCATAATGTTGCACGTTTTTTTTTTTCTGAATATCTTGTTATGGTCTTAGGGGAAATCTGGCCGTTGGACAAAGGCATATCATCTGAAAGTTCCACCACCTCCACTGCCTCCACAGCCACCTCGAGGTGGCCCGCGCCAGAGAATTCTGCCAACACCTCGAGGTGTTAATATGATAGTGTGGAGCCTGGATAATCGCTTTGTACTTGCAGCTATAATGGGTAATTATTAATATTTAGTATAGTGCATTGGCTCCCCTATATCTCTGTACCATACTTTGAATTAATTTTGGTAATTATTATAACAGTTAAGAAATTTGTGTAATAGATATCCATATCAAACTAGAGTTATCTCGTTGATTATCTTCTTTAGTTAATTATCCTGTGCATGTTTTGTGCTCTCTAGTCTTAGGGAATTATTTAAACACAAAATTTGTCCATTCTTGTGAGGCACATCTTGATGTTGAGGTCCATGGAAATTTCCTTTAGGCTGAAATGAAAAGAGCAGTTAACACAAGTACTGGAAAATAAATTAGGCTTACATATCTTAACCCAAATGATGCAGTAGACGGATGGGAGATCAGCCTAACAATCTTATTGCAGTCTCAACCTCCTACCAGTCGATTGAAGCTATTAAATTTACTAATGCATGACCTGCAGACAATGCTCTTTGCTAAATGTTGATTTTTTAAGACGTCTGTGCTTGATTTTTGTTTGTATTTTATTTAAAGGCCCTCAATTGGGTTTCATTTATGCAGATTGCAGAATATGTGTTTGGAATGCTGTTGATGGCAGCTTAGTACATTCCTTGAAAGGTCACTCTGAATCTGTGAGTAGAAAATTGATTATGGCCCTCATTATGGTGCTTTTTCTTTGATGTGCTTGGCCTGAACTTATGATGATTCAGGTGATCAAGGATTTTATCTTTCCTCTTGATGCTTGGAGATGTCATCCTTTATGTTCTGGCTCTCTTTGAGTCCTTAATAATGTTAAGGTTATAATATCTATGACATCAAGAAGATACCTATCAGTTTGTCCTTTTCATCCGAATTTCTTTTGTAACTGTCTCAACAAATTTCATTTTCTTCTGCCTGTTCTCAACCTCATGTTGCTTTAGCTGAATTTGAGGTTGATAAATTTTTATGTTCTTTTGTGATTCAGCTTGGTAATTTTTCTTCGGAATCGTGCTATTTATGTTCTTTCTCTAATTCCTAGTTGTCATTTTGCATTCAAATCTTTTTTTTAATCCTTTTGCACCTTCAGATTTGCCTCAATGACTGATTATCTATCTTTGAATTCTGGCAGTCCTATGTTTTAGATGTTCATCCTTTCAACCCAAGGATCGCTATGAGTGCTGGATATGATGGAAAAACAATTGTTTGGGATGTATGTTTCTACATCTGCATATTCTTTATGTTCATAATTTGTTACTTTCAAGTCACAGCCTGTTGTTCAACTTTTGTCTGCTGTCATAGATATGGGAGGGAATTCCTATTCGGACCTATGAAATTGGACGTTTCAAGTTGGTTGATGGGAAGTTTTCTCCGTAAGTGAACTACATTCTAGACCATCATCAAAATTTTTATATTCATTCTTATTAATTAGATCGGCAGTTTACATGTCTACTTGTTTTACATGAGTTTTTAATTAAGTGTTATTGTTCCTGATTATTCGTTTTTCTGATGCCACAGTCCAAGTAGATGCAATTTGAACTAGTTTTCTTTTGGCTAAATCCTAGGAATTTTTTCACACCTTGTTTCAAAATTTATCCTGGTGATGTGACATTAGTTTCTGTTGAACAGGGATGGGACATCAATTGTGCTTTCTGA
>JANIIA010000010.1:35382609-35406518 GCA_027478495.1 Erythroxylum alaternifolium | reverse complement strand
ATGATGTTGGCCAGATATACCTGCTAAACACAGGCCAGGGTGAGTCTCAAAAGGATGCCAAATATGATCAGGTATAGGAAATTTTGATTCCAGTTCCTGGTCCTGCTTTGTTTTTGCCAGAATATAATTCATTTGTGCTTTGATGTCTTGTGATTTATTTCTCTGTAGTTTTTCCTTGGAGATTATCGGCCCCTTGTTCGAGATTCTGCTGGAAATGTCCTTGATCAGGTATGTTCCTTGGCTATGAAATCTTTTGGTGAATCTGCTTTTGGGTGGCATAAACCTAAGTGCTCCATTTGAATTGCATAGCATCTTCTATTCATGTATCTTAATTCCTTAGGAGATACTAATTTTCCTGTAATTTTGAATTAATTTATATCAGAAAGAAAATTTTTTTGGTGGATGAACATTATTGTGTCATGAGTTCCGTGTTAAATTATTAAAAGTGTAAACTTATTTATTTTGTTTTTGATTACCTACAGTATGCTATCAAAGATCTTGTGATGAGCTTATTTTTGATGCAGGAAACTCAACTTGCTCCTCATCGGAGAAGTATTCAAGATCCCCTTTGTGATTCAAGTACGTTATTACCCTGACCGGCATGTACATAAAACTATATGGGAGGTTCCTGGATTAAATAGACATCGGTATTTTTCTTTAATGGAACTTCCAGGTATGATTCCGTATCCAGAACCTTATCAGACCATGTTCCAAAAACGACGACTTGGTGCTTTGGGTCTCGAGTGGCATCCTTTGTCCATCAATTTTGCCATTGGTCCAGATATATTTTTTGGCCAGGACTACCAAATGCCTCCTTTGGAAGATCTGGACAGAATAATAGAGCCGCTACCTGATTTTATGGATGCCATTTACTGGGAACCAGAAAATGATGTCATGACTGATGACACCGACTCAGAATATAATGGTGCAGATGACTCCACCAGTGAAGGTGAGCAGGGTGGCCTGTCTGACAAATCTCCCAGTGATCCTGATTGTAGTACCAATGACAGTGACGATGAAGATAGTCAAAATGATGGCCTTCGCAGGTCACGAAGAAGAAAGCACAAGACTGAAGTAAGTGGTGTTTTAGCTGTCACTCCATTCCAATTTTTCCTATGGGCCAACTAAATTATGGCTTTTCAGGTTGAGTTGATGACTTCTTCTGGAAGGAGGGTCAAGAAGAGAAATTTGGATGAATGCAATGGCTCAATATCCAAGGGTAGTGGAGCAAAGAAGATAAAAAGTGACCGGAAAATATCTAAAAAGAAGGCTTCCAAAGTAAAGTCATCAAGACCTCAGCGGCTTGCAGCACGCAATGCCATAAACTCATTCTCAAGACTTAACGGAACATCTACAGATGCTGATTCTGATGATGACTCGGAAAATGATACCTCCAACAGTGAGTCTGATATGGAAGATTCATACATTGAGAGCAGTAGCCCTGATAGATTCCAAAAGAATGCACATATGGAAGGTAGAAAGCAGGATAAACATATACCCTTTGAGGCGGACAGAAAAGCAAAGCCTCAACCTGACAAACTCCGCGAAGGCCAAACAATTCCTGGAGATAGGAAAAAACTAGTCTTGAAACTTTCATTACGTGATTCTAAGAAACCTGTGTCTCCAGTTGACAGAAGGCTCAATGTTGAGAATAAGTCTGTTTTTCTAGCTTCACCTTCCACAGTCAATCATGAAGCTGGAGTTGACATGCATTCAAATTCATCTACCAGCACTAGATTTGGTTTGGTGCTCTCCAGAGACCAGAATATAATTGATAACAGCAGTCAGGAGCAGCTTGAAGACCGTGTAGAGTATTTTGCTAGAGAAGGAAACCAAATTGAAGGGCAAGAGGTTAACAACCACACTTTGAAGCATTCCGTATTAGGAAGCTTATCGCCAAATGACACATATGTTGGTGAAGATGCAACGTCTGGTGCTCAGTGGGGAAGCATGTTTTATGTTAGTGGGTACGTTAGACCTGAGAGCTAAGTAGGATTATTTATACTAAAATATTGGTAAATATTAATTTCTTTTCTTGCAGGGATCATGCTCAGATTCAAGCAGATGTCTCACACAATCAAAATACTGCAAGACTTGAGGAGCTTGGCTGTTTCAGTAGGATACAAGAATCTTCATCATTTTCTTCATTAGCACCTAGAAGCCTCCAATTGAAACGTGGCACTTCAGCAGCCCTTTCTAGTGTCATCCACAATGAGGGAAATAATGATAGATATGGATCTGATAACAGCAAAAATGGGGATTCACTGGAAGTAAGTGAAGTTGCTGAGTTGAAATTAGCAGAGAAAGCGAAAGAAATCCCTCCAACGAAATCCACAAAGTTACGAATAAAAACAAAAGGACTGTTGGCTGACAGAAAAAGTTCAGCTGAACTGAACCTTTCAAGACAAATGGATGACCCCTACAGTGATGATGTTCATAAAAGAGACATGTCAATGAAACTGATAGATGACTTGAATGGGTTTGATGGTGGTAAGAACTATCCTTCAAATGAAGCTATTCATCACAATTCAGGAAGTGGCTTATCTGAAGTTGCAACTGATGCAATTCACATTGCAGATATGAAACCAGCTTCCTGGGAACCAAATTCGTCAGCCTATAACTTTAGGTTGAGAGCAGGCCATGCATTGTCAGAGATGATCAATAATTCTAGTAATAAGGTCCTCTCAGAAGAAAGGACATCAAGTTCAAAACCAACCGTGAGACCAAGGTCTTCTAGAAACAGGAGAGGTAGTTATTATGATGGTGACATGTGGGGTTCGATGGCAAGCAAAGTAAATCAACCCCTAAGAAAATTATCCTGGTTGATGCTGTCAAAGCATGAGGAAGGTTATCGTTATATCCCTCAGCTAGGTGATGAAGTTGTATATCTGAGACAGGTACCACATCTTTTTCTTTCTGGTTTTCCTTATATGAATTCAACTTCAATTATTCTAAATTACGACTAATTCAACGCATACATGTGGTAGATGAGAAAGATATATTGAAATATTATCCTTCGGAGAAAATGTTGAACTTAATTCCAAGTAATTGTTGTTTGATATTATCATTTTTTCAGGGCCACCAAGAGTATGTAAAATCGAGAGGCTCACGAGAGGAAGGCCCTTGGAGTGTGTTTAAGGGATACCTTAATGCAGTTGAAATTTGCAAGGTGGAAAATCTTTGCTATGCCACTGTTGCTGGTTCTGGTGATAGCTGTTGTAAAATCAGGCTTAGATTTACAGATCCTTCATCCGATGCATATCATAATGCATTTGATCTGACACTTCCTGAACTGATTGATTTTCCTGATTTTGTTGTTGAGAAAACACGGTATGATGCTGCTATGAGTAGAAACTGGACAAAGGGTGATGAATGCCTGGTGTGGTGGAGGAATGCAAATGGGGAAGACGGTAGTTGGTGGGAAGGTAAAATTGTTTCCTCACAAGCAAAATCAGACAAGTTTCGTGACAGCCCTTGGGAGAAATATCTTATTCAATACAGTACTGATCCCCCGGAAGACCATCTACACAGCCCTTGGGAACTGCATGATCCTGACAGTGCATGGGAGCACCCCCATATTGATTTTCATATCAGAGAGAAGTTATTGACTAGTATTGAAAGACTAGAGCAGGAAGTGAGTAGAAATTGGACTAGCTTGTCTTTTGTGTCATCTTAACTACTAAAATTTCAGTTGATCACAAGTGTTAACTTAGATCAATTATGAAAGAATTAATCATGTTTTGACTATCTTTACTTCAAAATGTCACAGGATAAGTATGGGATCCAGAAACTAAACGAGGCTTCGACGAAGTTGGATTTCTTCAACAGGTAACTACCCTTTGCATCCCAGTGGGACAATCGACAACCTAGTAGCATATGCATATTGTATAAGGTTATGGGATTGAATTTACTGGAGAAGATGGGAAAAAAAGGCGAGGATGTATTGACCTTAGATTCTCTTGGATTCTGGCAGGTTCCCAGTCCCTCTGTACCCTGAAGTTATAAATTCGAGGTTAGAGAACAGCTATTACAGGAGCTTGGAAGCAGTAAAGCATGACGTGGATGTTATGATGGAAAATGCTCAATCTTATTTTGTGAGAAATGCTGAGCTATCAAACAAGATGAGACGCCTAAAGGATTGGTTCACAAAAAAATTGTCAAAGTTGGAGAAAGGTCTATCATAGCTTGATTCTGATAATGTTTTTTTACATTTTTCATCTGTCAATTCTTTTGTAAATGGAACACTCGATACAGTAGTGGATGAGATGCCAGATGAAAGCAGCGGTTTTTAATCTTTTTCTTTTCTTTTTTTTGGTCAGAATAGCACAGATATGCTGAAAGTGAATTGATGTAAGGGTTAAATCCAGGAAAATGAAAAGCAATAGTTCTTTTAATGAAATATGTTTTGTGGTATTATTAGCCCATGAATTGATAAAGCAACCAACTTTTGAGAGTCAAAGCATACATACATTGTTCAAGTAAATGGTGTAATTTTGCACAAGTCTTATCAGTTTGAATAATATCAAATTGGTCTGTTCATTATGAATAGGTTTTTCAGATTAATTGAACCTAAAAAGATTTATCAAATTTGAACCACAGCTTGATTAGTTAATCAGGTTTAATTAGTTGATGTTAAGCTGAGTGAGACTTTTTAGCAATGTTTTAAAATCAGAATTGGAAAGTAAAACAAATTTAATTAGTATTAAACTGATATAAAATCTACTAAAGACTAAATAAAATAAAATAATTTAAAATATGATTGAAAGAAATTGACTTTTACTTATTAAATAATTTGAAGTTTAATTTAAAAAGTAACTGTTTAATAAAAATAATTGATTTATAAAAACTTATTACTTTATTAAAAATTAATTAATTTTTAAATTTTTAATAAAAAATTATTAAACTAAAAAATTAAAAATTAAACCAAAAAATTAATAAATTGAACATTTCTAAAATTGATTTGATCGGATTGAATTTTTTTAATCATTATTTAATTGTAAAGGTGCTGTGATGGGCTTAGAATTTTGATTAGGTGTGCTTATCTTATGAGGCTTTACAGGTCCGTCTTATGGGCTTATTTATCAATCACTTTCATAAATACACTGCGTTACAAAATCTTCTCCTCCCTAAACCTAGTAGATCCCACATCCTTGTATTCGCCGAAAACCCATGGCCGGCGGCAAGATAAAGAAAGAGAAGCCAAGACCATCAAACCACTTCCAAGGAGGTATATCTTTTCACAAATCGAAAGGGCAACACATCCTCAAGAACCCATTACTTGTGGACACTATTGTCCAGAAATCAGGCATCAAAAGCACTGATGTGATTCTCGAAATCGGTCCCGGTACGGGAAATCTCACCAAAAAGCTTTTGGAAGCTGGTAAAATGGTTATTGCTGTGGAGCTCGATGCTCGTATGGTTCTCGAGCTTCAACGTCGTTTCCAGGGTACCCCTTTCTCTAATCGCCTGAAGGTATGATCTTTTTTAGGTTTTTGTAATTAATTAGGATTTGGTTTGACGGAGTGGAGTTAGAGCCTGTGATTTATGACGATGAATTTCAATTTCGTAGTCAGTTAAGAACAAATTGGGTATTCACCATACTGAACAAGCTTTCAGCGAGACTGTTTCTTTTTCATGTCTGCTGCATGCATGCAAAATCAATTCTCCTATATTTTTTTCATCTTTATTTTAAGATGTTATATGGTTTAGAATTGTTTGCATTGTGAATTGTATCCACTGTGAACGGAATGAAAATTAATGTTTCAGGTGATCCAAGGTGATGTGCTGAAGACTGATTTGCCCTATTTCGATATATGTGTGGCGAACATTCCCTACCAAATCTCTTCTCCTCTCACGTTCAAGTTGCTGAATCACCAACCCTCATTCAGGTGTGCCATCATAATGTTCCAGAGAGAATTTGCAATGAGACTTGTGGCCCAGCCGGGTGATACTCTATATTGTCGGCTTTCGGTGAATACTCAGCTCTATGCTAGAGTTTTCCACCTTCTCAAAGTTGGGAAGAACAATTTCCGGCCACCACCCAAGGTGGATTCTTCTGTTGTTAGAATTGAGCCTAGGAAACCACGGCCCCAAGTGAACCCCAAGGAATGGGATGGATTCATCCGCATTTGTTTCATTCGGAAAAACAAGACACTTGGTTCTATTTTCAGGATGAAAAATGTTCTTTCTTTACTAGAAAAAAACTACAAGACCCTACAGGCACTTCAGGCTTCTCAAAGTAGTTCCTCTGAGATGGACATATCGGGACTTGGAGATCCCAAGGATGATCTGGGCATGGACATGTATGAGGATGGAACAGATGATGAGATGGAGTTGGAAGATGGAGATACAAATGGCGACGTGTCTGAATTCAAAGCAAAGGTTTTAGCTGTGTTGAATGATGGAGATTTTCACGAGAAGAGGTCTTCTAAACTCACTCAAGGAGAATTCTTGTACTTACTGTCCCGGTTCAATATGGCTGGCATACACTTCTCCTAATCTTCATGTTCAAGTCACTTGTGATCCATGAGATAGAAGTCGAACCCAATTTTGTTCGTTTTGTTTGTCAACTTAGAATCTTATTTATAGTTGGTTATACTATTTAGTTCATTGCAAATGATTCCATCAGCCTGAGCTTTTGTATAACAGATGGATAATATTTGTGTTGCTGAAACTCTCCCCAATTTGTTCAATGATTCATGCCGCTCAGGCAATTTGCAAGTTGCAGGAACAATCAAAGTTAGCTGTGGTTTTCATCAGAAAGAATAAGAAAAGAAAAACCATCTTCCCTTAAGATCTCGATCAGAATTCTGGTAAGGAGGTACCGATTATTACTAAAATTGATCAAAAATCCCTTAGGTTTGAACACGGCTTGAGCTTGAGTACGATAAGATTTACTCGGCTTCAAAAATGTTGTAATCTGATGTACAGTTAATTAAGGTTGAGTCCTGTGTAAAAAATGACCATAAAACTAGTCACAAGTAAATTATATATAAACAATAATCAAATATACCAGTTCCCTTGCTGGGCTGACTTTTAGTTGAATCTAATCTATTTTCCCCAAAATATACAAAGTCAACGATTTTAAGCAACGAGAAGAAGCAAGGCCAGTGTTATATGCATAACAAAAGGTGGTATTAGGATTTAAGATTCTTGTGTTGGAGTCAACTAATTGGTTTAACTCCTTCCTTAAGGCTTACTTTTGTAAGAGGTCTTGAGTTTGAGTTACGACAAAGAGAAAAGAGGGAAAAATTTTTCTGTTGATGATCCTCTAACCTTTTGGGCATGCTCTTTGATAGGATCAATTGCAGACGCTTCGCTTCCAACGATTATCAGCAACTGACCAATTAGTATGTGACGACTACTTGTGTACAGAAATATACAGGCTACGAAAAAACTTGAGCGGCCTTGGAATTTCAGATTTTCCTCCTCTAGAGCTCTTAGAGTGGGGTCTTAGAGACTTAGTCCGACGAAACAAAGATATAAAAAAACAAAAAAAAGATTTAAGATTCTTGTGAACATGAAATTGGACTTGACCTCATAAAGTGCAGACGTAAAAATAAAAGAGACAGACTGAAATAAATCTCTGTGAGTTGTGACCTTTCTTGGAGTACCAGTCTCAAGGGAAAATACTAACTTAGGTCCTTGGAAACCAACACAGCCGCCGACCTAATCGTTGATTTGCTCCCAAGGTTTGCTTCTCTGTATCTCTCTGTCTCTCTTCTATTTTCCATCTAACCGTTCCGATGTCTCGTGGAACTAGGCTAGTACGATGCATCTATCAGAATAATTTGCTACATGTACTGTCTGTTAAGCTTTCAATTGTTTTTTTTCTTTGGTTTTATGTGTATGTGTAGCTCACCGTTCAGCTTCTTGTTCTTTTTAGTGCTGGATGCTTAAATACTGTATCAATTCCCTTCTTTTAACTGTGTTTTGCCTCTGCAAATTTTGTGGGTAGAGCATCTGATTCACTTGCAAGTTCGGTTTTTTGAATGGGTAGATATCTGTTTCATTTTTCTTCTTCAACTGATGAAATATTTTGAATTCATTGAATATATTCTCTAGGTGGAAATGGAAGCTCAATCTCAGGAGGGAATTCCTCGCGTGAAAGCGGTGCTTAAACTCGGGTCAGAGGTGTATTCTGTAAATGCAGTGAAGGGTGATCTCATCTCAGAGCAGTTGGCTTCAATGAAAGAGGAAAGCATGGGCATTTTGAAGGAATTCATCACGAAGCATAATGTACCAATCCACGTGCCCGATGAAGATACGGTAGAGAGTTCCTCAGAAGACAATGACGATGAAATCTCCGACAAGTCTCAAGTTAAATCAAAGAAAACCAAACTTACCTGATTTGGTTTTACCTTGAAGTTGGTATTTGCATGGGAAGCTTAATTCGTCTGCTTCTAGCAATCTGGATAACTTCTGATATTGTGGAACCTCTTGTGCTAGATGAATTTCTGACTTTTCTATCTTGGTTCAGTCGCCTAGTTGTATTCCTATCAAAAGGATGAACTCTAATGTATGATTCTAGTTCTTTACGAAGCATATGAAATTTGGTTTCGATGAGATTTCTGACATCACATTCTTCTTGTGCTTGTGCTAACAGAACTAATATTCCGAAGCAGGTCATTGTTCATTAGAATGGAAGAATGGTATTCAATGTTGGCTTGGAGCTAAGGCTCTTAGTTCACTCAGAACATAAACCTTCCTTCTCAATCAAAAATTTCAAGATGTACCTACAGCCTGATGTACAATAGTTAGTGTTATTCTGCAGATTAAAGATCATGCTAATAATGCATTGGCTTAATGTCAATATCTCCATGTCTTTACGAATAGCTGTTGCTTTATGTTTTACTGATTTCTCCGAGTTAGAATCTATCATAACACGTTTGAGGATCAACAAGTCGTAACCCATTCACGCATAAAGAAGGCATAAACTTTATCCTCCTCCTCCGCCTCT
The DNA here is from genome assembly GCA_027478495.1 of Erythroxylum alaternifolium. Classification (NCBI taxonomy): domain Eukaryota; kingdom Viridiplantae; phylum Streptophyta; class Magnoliopsida; order Malpighiales; family Erythroxylaceae; genus Erythroxylum; species Erythroxylum alaternifolium. The sequence goes on along the minus strand of JANIIA010000010.1, from coordinate 35,397,559 downwards.
CTTGTTGCTTCAAATCTCTTCACTGTAGGCATCTGTTATAATAAAATCAGAACACACGCCAGTGGAATAAAATACCTCAAGCTGTTCCTATTCCCGACGTTGGATCCACAAATCATGATTTGGACCCAAAATAATTATTATGGGCTTGCAATATTGGATTGTCTGACCCAAGCATCCAAAACATAAAACAGATAACGCCCGCCCAGTATAGTCCGCCTTAAAACCCTATAAAGTGCAATCGCTTAATTGTCTGGGGTTTGGTGCTCGTTGCAGAAGAAGCTAAATAGGCAACAATAAGAGAGATACAGGTTTATTCTTGCAACCATGGGTCGTATGCATAGTAGAGGGTAATCGCTTCTTCTCTATTTTGCTCTCTGGACAATAAGCATTAGGAATTATGATGGTTTATGTGACGTGCGGTGGGTTTTAATGCAGTAAGGGTATTTCTGCTTCAGCTCTGCCTTATAAGAGGACTCCTCCAAGTTGGCTTAAGATCTCTTCTCAAGATGTAAGATTTTAATTCCTATCCTGTTGATTTCTTTGTTTTTATCTATCGTTTTCTATCGAGTTGTTGCCAATAGCATGGTTTTGGAGATGTTAGTGGCAATAGCGAAGTGTTAGGACTTATATTGATTTGGTTGCTTGTTGATGAAACTTGGCACATGAACATTGTGGATTGGGGACGGTATGAATGAGATTATGCAGTAGGATCAGTCCTATAAATTGTGGAGGAGGGATGTTTGATTTTTTTGGTTGTATTTTGTATTAGGTGGAGGATAACATATGCAAGTTTGCAAAGAAGGGTCTGACTCCATCTCAAATTGGTGTCATTCTTCGTGACTCTCACGGTATTGCTCAGGTCAGAAGCGTTACTGGTAGCAAGATCCTTCGCATCCTTAAGGCCAATGGTAATTCGTCTATTTTTTCTCATTCTGTATATTTTTCCTTGATCTCTGAATGTGCCATGATAGAACGATGGAGAGGAAGAGAGAAGGATTTTTTGGTCTTGATGTTTCCTTTCAAATTCTATGAATGGTATTTTAGTTGGAGTGTCTAATTAGTGCCAAGGAAATCTTAGGTCATCTTGTTGTAGAGGTCTTGAATTGTCCTTAATTATTAGAATAAAGTTAAAGTGTATCCTGTTTCAGCATTTGTTCAAGTGTATTTTGACCAAAATTACATGGTAAAAAAAAAATTTGTATCAGTACAATTTGTTTGATTATATTGTTATAATCTGATTGATTAGGCTTGGCACCTGAAATTCCGGAGGATTTGTACCATCTTATCAAAAAGGCAGTTGCAATTAGAAAGCATTTGGAGAGGAACAGAAAAGATAAGGATTCTAAGTTCCGTTTGATCCTTGTGGAGAGCAGGATTCACAGACTGGCTCGCTACTACAAGAAAACAAAGAAACTTCCACCTGTCTGGAAATAGTAAGTCCTATTACTGTGCTATTATGCAATTCATTGATCACTACTTCAATGCATATTCAGAGAAGGAAAAAGTTAGGGGACCGTCATTTTGGTGGTTCTCATAGTAATCATGGCTAATATTGTCTAAATTGTTCCCATTATATTATGTGTAGGACTAGTTGAGATAATATTAGTCATGATGTCTATGAAGCCCTCCAAAATGATGGTCATGTAGTCGGCTTCTTCAGAGAATATTGAGCCCCTTATCTGTACTTATAAATATATGCTTCCTCCTTATAAATACATGCTTCCTCCTTATTAATTCCAATATATTCAGGTTTGAGCGCATATATTCATTGATGTGCTTTATCTTAGAATTATGGGTCCCATTTTGAGTATCTTTCTCATCCAAATTATTCCTCCTATTGGTATGAAATATCTGCAGGATGATGATTTGAAATTTCTGAACTTTTTGCATTAGGTTTTAATTTTTAATTGATAGACATAGCTTTGAATGGTTGGAGGTTCACTTCTTTGATTATTTAACCTTGTTGTCAAACTATGGAAAGCACCAGTGATATGCTATGTTAATTTATACTTTCTTGACAGTTAATGGTGTTAGTACTCTATACTGGAAACATGTATTATACTCCCCGATTAGATTACCTTGATATATTGCTTGCAGACTGGTGTTCTATGAATTAATTTTTTTTCTGTGTTTTTAAATCTCGTAGTCAACTGTTTTATGTTTCTTTTTGCGCTTATCATCTAGTCCTAGTTTGATTTTGTTTAGTTCATATCGATTTATTCTGATCTTTTTTATCCTCTTCTTTTGCAGCGAATCCACAACTGCAAGCACTCTTGTGGCTTAGGCTCGATATGTTTTTTTGACACTACTTGTGCTGTCATAGTTCATTAAACTCTAGAAGTTCTTGTTATAATTTTAGGTTGGCACTGAAATAGATTCTCGAACATCTGTAGTGATTCGATGAATCAATTCTGGGTTTCCTTTGTTATTTTCATTGCATATTTGCTTAATATCTTGCATGCTGCACTTTTTGCAAAATGTTCGTACTTTTTCATTCTTTAATTCGGATTAGCCACAAGTGCTACTTGTTAACTTTGATACTTTATTTGGTCGTCCTAATCTGGAAGGACATGAAATCACATAATCGAATTTCTTCTGGTCTTTTATTATCTCCCCAAAGAAGTATACTGATGCTATGGAAAATCAATATAAACATAATCCTACTGTAGATAACTTCTACCTATATTTTTATGCATAGGAATGAAAATTCAGAGTACATCTTCTGCAGGATTGCAGGATTTTGAGAGAAGGATACCATAATATCCACAGAAGTGAAACCCTGCAAGTTGAAGCTACTATAACTAAAAGCAAACTACTATTCAAATCTGAAAAATAACAATAAACTGAAAGAACATAAGAACTAAGCACTCAAAAACAAGTAGATGCTTGTGAATCGAACGGAAATGCCATCTTTTCAGTGCTGGTCAAGATTTTATAGTAGCTCTTGCTCTACTGTAAATTCAACAACTTCTGGCAATGGGAATGCCAGTGGACTACTGCCTGCGAGTAATCCTTGGATATTCGTTGATGAGCCAACTGCATATTGAGTCGGGAGGAGAAGCAAAAATGAACACATTGCATGTAGATTGGTTCCTTTTCAATTTGAACTGCTCTAGATTCTAGTTAGTTTTCACCATGCCAAGAGAAACACAACACTTACAGGGAATTTCTATTCCATGACTGCTGAAGATCGGATCCTGTGATATATAATACGTGAAAAATGAATAATTTTATCAGAAACACATAAACTTTACAAAAGATTAACAAGACAGCCAATGGCAATCCTCAGAGTAATATATTACAATCAGTACAAGACTTTCACTAAACTATAGGGAGAGAGGATATTGATCAACACAATATCCCCTAAATCACCATTAGACAATTGATCTTCAAGAAGTTACGCGCTCGGCCAAGGCCGGATTCTTGTGTTGACCCTCTTTCTTGTAATTTCAGCACACCTTGCCAAAAAATGGGAGAGCTCGAATTTGCCAGAAAGTCGCATCTTTTGGGCCAGCTCCTCAAAAATATCGGGCTTCCCAGGAACAGAGAAATCAGCTGTAAACTTGTTGTAGTCAAGCTGAGGTGTTTTCATGCCTCTATCAATCATCTCCTCCAAGTATTTACAAGCCTCTTCCGTTCTTCCATAACTTATAAGCCCTCCAATCAAAACAATGTAGGAGTTATCATCAGGACAACACCCTTTCCTGCTCATCTCATTCCAAACTTCACAAGCCATTTCACAGTTTCTTGTCTGAAAGTAAGATTTCATAATCATGTTGTATGTGTGAACCGTTGGTACAACCCCACTCTGAATCATCCTCTTGAATATCATAACTGCATCATCAGGCATTCTCCTAATAACCATCAACTTGATGAGGGCATTATACGTCCTCCCGTCAGGTGGGCAATCTTTTTCTTTCATCTCCTTCAGTAACTCGTGAACCATGTCCATTCTCCTCTGGTTACCAAACCCTGTGATCAAGCATGTGTAAACTGCAGCATCTGGCACGCATCCATAATCAACCATTTCGTCAAAATAATCAATTGCCTCTTTCATCATTCTTTGCTTACACAAATACCGAATCAAAATCGTAAAGCTCCAAAGATCTGGGGATGGACCCTTGGCTTTCATGACTTCAAACAACTTGATTGCATCAGACCTCTTTCTACACCTTAACAACCCTTCAAGCATAATGTTATGAGCAACAACGTCAGGCTTAAACCCCTTATCAATCATCTCATTCCAAATTCTACCAGCCTCCATCAAATTCTTCACCTTGCACCATCCACTAAGCAACACAGTATAAGTCCTTATATTGGGCTCAAACCTACCCTCAAACTTTCTAAAAAGCACTTGCGCTTCTTTCCCAAGCTTGGCCCTCCCAAGACAATCGAGCAATGAATTAAAAGTCTCAACACCAACGTTATATTTGTACCTCTTCATCAACTCAAAAATCCCAACAGCCTTCTTTCGCTCCTTGGCCTCAGCAAAAGCTCTCATTGCAATTGAAAATGTTTCCATTGTTAAAAGTCCCTTAACACCCATCTCTTCCAACAATGACACCATAGTCTCAAACTGCTTCGTCTTTCCTAGTATGCCCATCATCGAATTGTAAGTCCTCGAATTGTGCACAAAACCAGGCTTCCGCGCAGCCCAATTGAAGAACCTGAAAGCAGGTTTTCTGGCGTGACGAAACCTCTCCAATACTTGTATGACCAAATCATGAGATAAATTGATCCCACACTCATCGAGGACAGCCTCCATATTCCTATCAAACGCAAACAATTCATCGATCACCTTGCATACACGCTCTACCTCCTCAGGATCCACACCGGAGCCGAGAATTTCAACTTCTTTTTCACATGGGGACGCATTAATCTCACCATTATCACTAACTCCACCATCAGAATCTGCATCTACGTCACTCAAGCTAGAAAATTGTACTTTCCCAAGCGACAAAAACGAATTTGTTAAACGAGGAACAGTTGATCGGTTTCCTGGCAATGGTTCTTGAAGATAAGAGGGATGTGAAGAAAATACTGGAACGCGCACTTGCTCTTGGCGACATCGGTTCGGTCCTTCTCTTTGTGCAAGCTTCGAGGCAGCGTAGAGTTGGCCATCGCAATGGTAGTAGTACGGTTGGAATAGCGAGAAGTGACTGAGCAACACGGAGATTCTGGCGCGTCGTCTTAGAGAATGAGACATTCAAAGAGCACTAAACGGAAGCTATTGAACTTTTGAAACGCGCTGATGAAATTCGACGGAGTCGTGAAATGACGGCGGCTACTGGTTAGTGAGCGTTGGACATATACAGGCCTACATCCAACTGATCCGTTAAAATGCCTTTAGTCTGGCCTGATTTTACAGGCCTATAGTCCAGAGTCTTTTATTTAAAAAGCAGAACTTGCATCACTGTTCGAACTTTGAAGGGCTCTTAAGAGGCACTAGAACTCGTAGTCTTCTAAAAGTTCTGGATGAGCCCTGCCACTAACATCACCCAAATCCGTAGAGGTAGAATGAAGGCTCTTGCAACGGAAATAAAGCTTTTCTCTTTTACTTTAGTGTAGATTGAATTGGCTACTATAGTAACAAGAAGTTTATAGGATGCTTCAATTCTCTGCTTTCTTGCTACTGACTTCCTTTGATTTGAACGTTGATAAGGATTGTTAGTATGGTAGTCGTTATTGGCAGGTGGGGGGGTATCGATTTAACAGGTTTCTTAAAACTTCAATTTTTCTGTAAAAGTCAATTCATTTCTTTGGTGATTACAAAAAATGGGGAGACATATTGACAAGATAAATCTAAACAATGGCAACTAAGTTGTTAATGCTGTGCACTGCTCATACTAAGTGCTGGTCCGCATCATCTTCACTGGACATGATTCCATCTTCATCATCATCACTCTCTAGAGAATCCTGATAAATCATTTCTTGTTAGAATTTTACAGCAGGTGCTCAACTGAACATCCAACTCTAGAAGATGATTCCCAAATGTCAACATACTATGTTAAGGGAAAGCAAGTTATGGCATACTCCCTACCTGGTAATGATATTGCTGCCGAGCAATAGTTTGAAGAGCTGAAACTGCCCGAAACACTATGTACAATGGAAGAAGTATTCCACTAGCCCTCAGGATAAGAATCTGATAGAGTCAAGAAAGGAAATTTTAGTCAAAACAGCGATCCGTAAAGCCTGATGCTACTTGATTGAGAAGTATACGGTCTTTTTGGGGCTTATAAAGAAGTGAAGGTACTACTACTTACGGTTAAAAGTGTAAACGGGTAATCTTCTGCTCCACCAGTAAGTGTATCAAAGAGGTGTCTCAACAGCAAAAGTACAGTAAACTGCCATTAAAGAACAAAACATTATAAGGAGGAATCATTACACGGATCCAACATAAATAACAATTCAACTTTTCTACGTTTTCTATCATCCTGCGGCCGGTGAAAGTGGCACTGCATGGGTTCCCTGGTCAAACTTGGCCAAGAGGCCCAGTCTTGTGACCTACACATCTATTTCCAAACTACCTATAACCAAGTTGACTCATTTTTCTTGGGACGGTTTTATCATAAATGTCATAGAGGTCAACTTTGCTGAGTCAGCCAAGAAACCCCAATGCATTTTAGAGATCAAATTAGCATCTCTAATTGTCCTCTCACTTAATGAACAGAATATGAGCTGTAGGACGTGCAACAATCAACTCGCTATTGTGAACAGAACTTACTGTTAGGGCCATTGTCCGGCAACAAGAGCTGCTCCTCTCAGTGGCCGGTGACCTGCATTCGGTGTAAACAGTGTCAACCGGGATGCCTTCCACTGTTGCTACCACCAATACATCATTCTCTAATTCATGTTCTGTTCTTGGTATTTCCAGGCTATCTCTGCAGGGAACAGACATAATTTAGGATATACTACAATAATTGACAATAATACTAGGAAACAATCTATTGTTTACGAAGCAATTAGTTGTAAGCACAATATTGCTTATTTTATTGGAGAACTGGCAAACTAGAAAGTACATGCATACTTTAGCTGTTTATCCATATTTTTATTATTGAAATTATGCGAGGAGATAACATACCTAATTGTCATTGCCTCAATCACCTTAGACTTCTTTGAAGGGGCTGTATATCCTGGTTCATAATTCTGTTATGATATGGAATAAAATATTAGGAAAAAGTCCCACTCATTCATCGCCTGAAACTTAAAAATTGATAAAGGCTAAACAAGAACTTGGCCACTGCAGAAACCAAGACCGACCAAACGTAGTTGATTCTTTCCTTTACAATTCCTCTTGAAGCAAGCTAGAAAAGCCCCAGTTTCAAGGAAGAGATCATTAATTAGCTTCACTATCACGGTTACCAATGAATGTTTACGAGAATTCATTAGTTGAATCTCACCAAAAGAATATGGAAATATACCGATATCAGAACAAGGAGATGGGGAAGAGACTGAAAGAGATGAATATTCAAAGTCTACAGAGTTGGGATGGTTCAAACCAGAAACAAAGATAGACCCAACTCTTGAGTCTTGACCAATCCAAAAACTCGTAAGTAGACACAAGGGAATGCATGCAACAATTTCAACGCCATCAAAAGTATTGAAAACAAACGAAAAAAGGTAGAACGCAACGAACAATTCAGACCAAACTGAAAGTTAGAAAACTACAAAACCCAGAAAATAGAAACAGAATCAATTCATCTACCAATCAGGAAAATACAAACCTGAAGACATATTTCACATATAGTGTTCCCCTTCTCGTTACACCATCTCTGTATGCAATCTCTGTGCGCAAACTGACAAAAAGTAACAATTCCCAAAGTCAGTTTGTCACGAACCAGAACTAAAATCCACAAAACCACAAGAACATAATACCAACTATGTCTCCGTATTACCTGAACTGTTCCAGAACAAGCACAGGGAGCTTCAAGACTCTTACAGCTTTCGAATTCTGCTTCATGGCAAATTCTACAGTGCGATATTGCAGAACACGATTGTAGATCATCAACGAACAACACAACGTCTCTCATTTCTTCAGCACTCGATTTTTAAATACAAACAGCCTCTTATTTATTCTCCCTCTTCCTTCTCCAATTCGCTCGCCAACTATTGTTTGTTTCCTCAGAACTTCCTCTGCAATTTCTGTCCACTGTTTCTGTGTCTAGACTTCCTCAACTTTAAAGAAAAGGCAGCGGACATAAAATTCCTAAACTGCCCATGCAATTCAATTAACTTGGCAAGGCAAAAAGTGGCAAGTGGGTGTCAATCTCACTCATCAATTCATTAATCCTGAAAATGGATGCATTAATATACCAACGCTTGTTCCCATTAAAAGATAGAAAGAAGAATATTCACCATATCTAGTAAACATAAGAAATATCTGTACGTATTCAAGAAGAACGTAGACTAAATCAAGAAGACGCGGTTTTATTTAAGGAACCGGAGTTTCAATTCGTGCTTTGACTTACTCGTGTATATGTATGTATGTATGTATGTACATGAGATGTTTGATTTAACGACTGGTACTTAGTCAGACAGACACCTAAGGAGGACTCGAGACCGTGTGACTTGTTCAGTTCTGTTTTGCTTACCCTTGTTGGTTCTTATTTAGCATAATTATAGAAAGAAGGTAAATGAAAACTGTATTAGACTTGTTCAATACTACCTCTTTTAGTCTGTTTCCTGAGTCAACAGATACGGATACAGTATCGTTTATTTTATTCAAAACATGAGTAACACAGTAGTGTAATCCAACCCAACTGAAAAGGCTTGCAACACGGGATCTGACTCCGATCGACGGTCCTGAGGCATCAGACGTTACCAAAAATTCAAATTTAATGGACCCCCACCTTGGAATTAAAAAATCGCTTACGCGCTCACCGAAAAACTCGGACAGCTGTGATTCACCGGGCCCTTATGTGACGCCCAATACTGTTCCTTCTTCATCTTTCAAAAATCGTTGCGTTTGTTTTAAGATGCAGACATTTGTGCTTATCCTCTTGTCCTCGATGTTATCGCTTTCCCTCTCATTCACTGAAACTTTTGGATGATTCTAATTGGCCAAAGGAGTAGAGGTTTGGATTTGAATGGCCTTAATGAATAGAGGATGTGTCTAGGTCTAGCAAACTGTGTCCCGTGGGGACAAGTTCACTCTCTAATCAGCCTAATCTTACCCGTTACTCCACATAAAATGCCCGAGTATTGGACGTTTGAGTCGAGCCGAACATGATAAGTTATATCTCCATGATACCAATTTAACTATCTCATTAGTTCAGTTGCTTTCTATTTTGGCAGCAGCAGAGTTTCGGTTGTTGACAAATGAATCTTATTAGGTAAGGCAACTCCATGGTTTAATTTTGGTACGATTATAAACTAGAGAAGGAAGGTTTCAAAGGGATTACGGTGGTTGGTACTGTACTCACTCACAATAATGTGATTAGGAGACGGGTGGCAACAATTACCAATCTTTGCTTGAAAGTTCAAAGTTCTTGAACAAACAAGAGTATTATTGGTCCGTTCCCGAGGGAAAGGTTCAAATCAGAAAGTAAGTTTGTTTTATGGTTTTAGATCACAATATGGGCCCATGTCACAAGGCCGGGCCTACGAAGGATTCTCCAGCCCTCACCCCCCATAACGACTTATATATGTAATATTTCATTATTTTTTATTTTTTATTTTCAAAATATAAATTATTAAGAAGTTGCTTTTGGCCCTTGCAAACTGGTCATGAATAATCTAAAACTGTAGAATTGGCGGACTAATCTAAAAGAGGTCACTTTCGCATGGGTCTAATAACAACATTTTATCAAAGTAGATAGGAAGATGAGGTGTTTCATCGCATGGGTATTAAAGCAGCCGAAAACGACGTCAAGTTGATTCGATCCTATTGTTGAAGAATACATGGGTTTCGCCATGGTTACGAATACCAGTATGTATAGTTTAGTATCGATCGGTACGTACCGTACTAAACTAAGATCAGTACGAAGCAAGAAATTGGTGATACCGAATTTAAATCCTTATAGATACCGACCTGTTTCAGATGGCATTGATCGGTATTCAAAATATCGTCTAAATATTAGCTGGTAACAAAAATTTTAAAAAATAGGGAGATTTTTTTCAAAAATTTTTAAAATCTCCCTTCTTCTCTCTTACCTCTCTTTCCCCCATTTTTTTCAAAGTTTTTTTAATTAGTTATTTTATTTATTTCAATTTTTATAATTGTTGTGAATTTTTATTTTTGTTTTTAAAATAATAATAAATATTTTTATTACTAATAATAATTATAAATTAAATAAAACTTAAAAATAAATTATTTTTAATGTTTTAGATAATATTTATTAATAAAGTAATTAAAATTCATTCTTATTGTTTTGTTTAGAAAAAAAGAACCATAAGTTTTTGTGGTTGATGGTCATTCTGTTGGTGGTATTTCTGATGGGGGAGGTCAATCTATTGGTGCTTGAGAGGCTAGTGAACATCCTAATTATGTTATTGAAGAGGGAGAAAAATCTATTATAAAGAGGGTGAACAACTTGAATGTGTTGATAAAGGGGGAGAACATTTTGATTTTGGTGCTAAAGGAGGAGAATAACCTAATTATGAGGGTAACAGATATAGAAGCATTTAATGACTTTTATAATTCTAGTTTTTTTTTAATTTAGTTTCAACTTATTTTTTGAAACCAGTAGGAATGAACAATATGTCTAAATGAATAATATGAAAAAATATAATTAAATTCTTCATATGAAGATTCACATGAGCTTAGGAGCATAGATAATAGTTTATATAAATAAGGGAGAAAAAGACTTAAGTTATTATAATTTAAAGAGGATTTTGATACGATAAGGCCAATTGATCTAATGGTTAGTATGTTATTTGACTCGACAAAGGAATTTTGAGAAGCTTTAGTCCAATATATTATTAAGAATGTTTTTAATAATTTATATATGAAGAATGAGAAATATATATTGTAAAAAAAGGTGTGGGTGGAGAATATATGCTTTTCTAACATAACATGGTTCTCGACTTCAAACAGAGACATATCCATCCATCAATGAGCGTTGATGATAATACTAGAGTAAAAAATATAAGGCTTTTTAGATTGCATAGCAATACCTCTTATATCTTAAAGAAAACCTTATATAGGATATTAGTGGGCTTAAATGTGCACTTTTAATAGATTTCAACATTGAGATTACAAATAATAAAACGTATAGGGCAAAGAGCTTTTCATTAAAAATACTTATCGGTAAGGAGTGAAAGTAATTTGAGAAAATGAGGAGATAAGGTTTAGCTATATTGTAAATACAAATATGGTAGTTCTTTTATAATTAATTATCTTAAAGGATTATTTGTCTCCATGTACGTATGCTTAAATGATTGTAAAAAGGGTTTTGACTGTCTGTATGCTTGTCATATATGTTAATAATTATCATTTAAAGGGCAAGCCTGGAGGGCAATTTCTATTGGTCCTTGGTCTAGATGCAAATAACAATATGTTTTTAATCATGTGGGTTGTAGTTAAAATTGAGAATATAGAAACATGAAAATGATTTTTTAGATGTTTACAATAAGGCATCCTAAACTATTAGGAACGTAATTAGGTTTTTTCATTTTCTATTGGCAAAAAGGTAAAATTTTCTCTAATGTTTCATTTTCTTATTACCTTAAATTCTTTTATAGACATTCACCAAGTACATGAACAACCTTAATGTGGCTTCTTTATAACAAAGTCTAAAGTTTGTCATTAGTGTTGATATGACTAATGTTAAATACACATATTGCGTTAGACATATATATGCCATCATTTAAAGTAAATTTAAGACAGTGGAAGTTGTTAGTTCCTAATGGCACCCAAAAGGAGGGTGAATTGAGTATTTACAAAATTAGCAAATTTTCTAACTAATAAACTCAATTTAACAATAATTAGTATATATAATAATGAAGAGATTGCTCAACATAAATCAATCATTCAATTGAATAATAACTTAAAAGAAGATATGGAACAAAGAACGCAAAGCAACTTACAGTGATTTGACAAATAACCTTTACTTGCATCTACTCCTAACAATTTTATAATTTCATTATAACTCTTGTTTCAAGTTGAATAAAAACCTTTATATAATCTTTTCTCAATAAAGAGGAACCTTTTACAATCTTCCTTCATAGTTAATAAGAACCTCAAAGACACTTAAAAAAACCCCAAGTACAATATATAAACAACCCCATAAAAGTTTACAACTTAAAATTTTTCACTTTATCTCTTTGATAATACTAAAAGGTTCACACACAAAAATATAAGACAATAATTTTCGAATGCTTGATAAACACTTATAAATATGTGAAAAAGACACCCAAATGCTTTTTAATACAAGTACAAATGAGAAAATGTGTATTTACAAGGTTTTAGGACCCCTTCTAGTTAAAAATTAGTAGTTTTAATGGCTAATTGCATAGCATTGGTTGACTAGTATAACATCTTGCTCGATTAATGCGTGTTAAATGCATAGATTCAATAGCCATTAAGACATATGGCTATAGTGGTCAACTAATGTGTCAAGAAACAATCAAGTTACAATTTTAACTTACATTGATAAACTAGTAAGTCATATTAATCGACCAATGTGCATTCCATAAAATTTGTTATTCATTTCATACTAACCTTCCTTTCAAAAATATTTGTCAACCAATATGTCCTTTGAAGAGAAATTGGTCAACCATATTATTACATTGGTTAGCTAATATGTCGATAAACTCAACTATTGGATATTTAACTTATTGATCACTAACTTCTATTGGTCGATTAATCCCCTCCCCCCCAAAAAATGATTTTAACAGTTTCAAATGCTCAAACTTGATTTTTTTAGAGAAATTATAATTGGAACATCTTCCAAAATATTGCTTAAAGAGTGTTAGAAGATCAAGAGGCTTTTCTTTTGAAACTAAAAGCTTTCCTCTTAATGAATGAAAAGACAAATGCAATAAAGTGATATTAAATGATCATGCATTGTGAGCCCTTAAGATCTTCAAAATTACTAAATGAGATTATAATTAAATTGCAAATTATGAAATGGCCTTGATATGCCTTGATCTTCTTTTTTTCATGACTTGATCTTTACTTCAACAGTTACAATTTTTAACTTTTCTTTATTAGCTTCATGAACCATCTTTTTGAGTTAATAGCTACACCTTTTTCTTATATCGCTTCTTATTAAAATAATAAACTCATTAGAAGTAATTATTTTTTTCATTAAAACAATGATTAAAATCTCCTTTGGTTCAACAAAAGTTATAAAGGACATTGTGGATTAGAATAAGGTCATATACCTTTAATACATATATGATTGTTCTATTTTTTATCATATATGAATTTGACTAATAGACCAAATGATAGTTCGATACATGATTATTTTAAGTTTTTGGCTTTAATAAGTACCTAAAAACAATCAAAAGGGATTATCAAAATGATTTATGACTTATTAGATAAAAAATCAATGAATAGATGGTGCAAGCACACTCAAGTTACTAGACCAAAACGTTATATATTATTAAAGAACTATTGTCAGAGCTTTAATAATGAATAAGAAGGATACGGATAAGTCGAGTATCACAATACTTAAGATGATTATAAGACAAATAATGAAGAGATTTAACAAGAAAAGGTAAGGGATGGAGATATGTAATAGGTTTATTTGTCTTAGGATTCAACAAAACCCAAATAAGTATAAATAGCTTGCCAGTAATTAGATTCCATACTTTAGTCATAGGAGAACGTTTTAAGTGGAACACATATATTTAGCAATATATTGTTGACTCGGGAAATAAACTTACACATATAGGAAATGAGATTTGAGTGAATTTCCTTGTTAACATATTGGTAATGCAATCAGACACGATGAAGGTAGACCTAAAGTATATGTAAACTTTATATATAAGACAAACAGTTATCCCCAGTGAAAATCTATACTCAATCCCTAGTGAAAACCATGGTTCTAAAATCCAACCATTGTAATACAAGGAAAGATCTAGAAGGCCAAAAAAGGCAAGTGCTAACTAGGTAGGAGAGGAATAAAACTCTCACAATACTAATTAGAGGGGGCTTCAAATTTTATGTAAAAGTTGCAAGCAATATGTTTACAATACAATGACATGTTCCATGAGGATAGATACTAAAGCCTAATAAAGCCAAAGTAGCTAGTTGACGTAAGAACCATTTTAGAGGCCAAAGAAAAGAAGCAAATCAATTAAAACATAATCTCATTATTTTCTTTGAAAAAACAAGAACCATAAGTTTTTATTTTGTGGCTCATTGAATGGAGTAAAATATTATTAATGAATATATTTATGGTACTGCCATGATGTAGTTGATTATGCTCACTACAAGAAAATAGTGAATTAGGGACAGAAAATACCAACGGAAATGACAAATATTCTATCGGTATCTAACATGACCAACAGAATAAACCTACGGCCAAAAACATCAAAGATTCAGCCGTTGCTAAACTTACCGACGGAAAGTTTTTTTACCGTCGGTAAATTTACCTACGGAATAAAAATAAACCGTCGATACTTTCAACTGAAAAGTTACAGACCGTCAGGTATTTTCCGTCGCAAAAGTTAGCGACGGTAAGTTGATCACCTATATGTAAATTTAGCATCGGAATGTTTCTAATACGGTCGGTAAAGTTACCGACGAAAACGTTTTTTTATTCAATAAATTTTGATTTATTACCGATGGAAAGTATTTTTTGTCGGTATAGTATATAGGCAATTACCGATGGACATTGTGTATATTTCCGTCGGTAAAATTTTTATTAATTTTTTAAATATATAATTCCATTATATTTAGATTATAATCGTCTAAAAATTTTATTAATAATATATATTTAATTAGATATAAATAATTAAATAAAAATTTTGATTAATGAATAAAAATTAAAATATCTTAATT
>JANIIA010000010.1:35366118-35380327 GCA_027478495.1 Erythroxylum alaternifolium | reverse complement strand
TGATTAAATATGAGATATTTAATAAATAAGGATCAATATGAGATATTGAATCTTATTTGGGCATAATTGGTATTTAATAAGAATTATTTGTAATTTTTACTAAAGTTTAATTGAAATTAAAATTTAATTTCAATTAAATTACTAAAACCTCCAAAGCTTATTATAAATAGGCTTAAGTTTCATAAAGCTAGCATTTTTGGCTTAACCCTCTCTATAAAAGTTATAGAGTTTTCTTAACTCATTCTGTGGATACCGTTAGAGATCGGATATTTGTGCGATTATGGTGGTTGAAACGGATCAGTTTCAGAAACGGTTCAAGAGATACGATAAGATAAAGATCAAACTTAAAAAAAATGTATGAATTAATTTTCCACTTTATTATAATTTGTGTTAATTATTTTATAGAATTAAAGAGATATTATTTTTTTAAAATTACATAACATGAAAAAATTTCGTAATTATTACGTCGGATAGAATCTTAACTCAATTTCCCGTACGAAAGATTGTGGTGGCAGTAGAAGAGAGTGAGGAGAGCATGCACGCCTTATCCTGCTGTCTCACTAGCCTCGTGTCCCGCAATTCTACTAATACCACGCTGGTCTTACTGTACGTTAAGCCCTCACCTATTATCTACTCCCAGTTCGTGTCCTCCGCAGATGTAATTAGCCATGGAAACATACGGTGATGCCTTAGTGAAGTCTGTGATGGAACGAGCGGAGGCTGTCTACAAGAATTTCAACAACGATGTGAACTCTTCATCTGTTTCTACTTATGTTTCTTCTCTTTGTGTCTGCTTACTGAATGAAGATTGTACACAGTTAAACGTGGAGAAAGTGGTGAGGACCGGAGAGGCTGAGGATGTGATATGCAAAACGGTAGAAAAACTTAAAGCCGACACCTTGGTCATGGGAAGCCGTGGCTATGGTTTCTTGAAGAGGTACTAATTTTTTGCACTAATTATATGGTTCAGCAGGAATTGAATTTTGCTTCTTGTTGGTTGTAGGGTTCTCCTTGGAAGTGTGAGTGATCATTGTGCCAAGCACGCAAAATGCCCGGTGGTGGTTGTCAAGCAGTCTGCTGGACAATGATCTCGTTCTACTTCTTTATGCTATAACATGTGTGTCATACTTTTAATAAGAAAATGTATTAAGACTATATGATGAGAATCCAGAATTTGTGTCATACTTTTCTGTCATTATCTGTCGGTACACCAACGTAATTTCCTTCTTTGTTCTTTTTGTAAGACGTACACCAACACGTTACACGTAATATAGCAATAATAGGAAGCCGAAGCTTAGTTGTTACTGATGCGTACATCAATTTTTGCAGTAATGCATATTTTGAAACAGGTGGAGGAGAGTCCCCCTAAAACTAAAAGCCTCCACTAAATCTCAAGTCGAGGTTGGCTCTGTTAGGACAAATCCCCTAGACACGTGCGCAAAACGCATGAGCTCATTATACAATTATGCTAATTTATTAAATGTGAACTTTAAGAATAGTGAGAGCAATTTCCCTTATTAACAAATAAATAAATAAAACATTTGAACCATGACTTAAATAAACAAAGTATAAAAATTAAGTCCTTATTTGGAAATTTTATAAGCAGCTAAATTAATTTGAGGCTTTGAGTTCTCCCACCTTCGCTTGTAAGAAATAATAAACAAAAAGAAAATCTTTGCGAGGCGTTTCATCCAACGAGAGAGTGAAGTAAATTTAAAATTTGATTTTTCGAAAAATAAATTTATAGAATGTAAAGATATTCACATATTTGGATACTTATAAGAATTCTAATAAGAAAGTTGGGTGAATTCTTATTATAGTGTTTGGTATGCAACAATATTTTATGAAATTTAATTTAATTTTAACTTGTATTTTCAATTATATCCTTACAAACTGAATAAAAATTGAAATCGTTAAATAATGTTAATTTGTAGTTAGGAATGGCAAAACCAGCCCAGCCTGGCCTACTTTTGGCCTAAACTATGTCATTTTGGTGCCTAAAAAAATAAATAGCAGGTCGCCAGTTGACCCATCTTAACTTGTCGAGCCACCGTCAGGGCTGAGCTAGGTGCAGTCCAGGCTCGACCCGGTCCAGCTCATTGATATTCTTATTTGTAATACAAGTTATATTATTAAATGTTAATTATTTACATTTCTAATATTATAATCATATAACTAAAAAAACCTAAATTGAGTATAAAGATAAATCTTAAAATTCAAATCAAATATTAAAATTTTTTCTAACATTGAAAAAAATACAACTAAAGCATTATTTCAGCTAGATAATTTCAAAATGAAAATAAAACAATGTCAAATAAAAGAGTTATCGTATAATTGAGAGAGAAGGAAGGGTTGAATTGGCTAACATATTTTTTAGATTAAATTCTTAAAAAAAGTGAGATAATGAGATTTAAAATTTAAATAAAATATTACTACTTTTTTAAAATTAGAAAATCTTTTACTTTCGTAACTACCAAAAAAAAGGGAATCAAAATTGGTAATATAAATTTTTTAAAAAATTACTTTTTCGTATATCTATGCAACGCCGTATAAGTTAAATTACGTTGTCTTTGACAAATCATAGTGGCCTCTGACTGGTCCGATTGCATCAGGCTAGGCAACACCGTCCAATCCTAAAAAGGTATAGTTAATTTATATATAATCCTGCTAAATTCAACCGAATAATTTATAATTCAGTTTAAACTTAACTTACGTAAGCAGACGCCTTCAAATCACGCCACGTCATCTTAGGCATAAAACTACCTAGGCCAATTCCGTCCCCAACGGCGAGCAAAGAATCAACATAGGTGTCTATTTAAGACATTTGCCAACCACACAGTGATAACTCGATAATCATGATCTTTATACACCTCTTTCTGTCAGTTTTAGCCGGCAATTTGACGATCGGGTTTGTTGTACGAAAAGATTGTCACTCAACTTGAGACGTTGATCACGCTCTTTCTTATTGAAGGAATACTGAAGGACATGTTTCTGGTCGATTGGTTCTATGGAGTTTTAGCCTCTCTAGGTCTCTGGCAAAAAGAGGCCAAGATTCTTTTTCTAGGGCTTGATAATTCTGGCAAAACTACCCTGCTTCATATGTTGAAGGATGAGGTTTGGTTTCTTGGTCATTATGGTTCTTTCTTCTTTGGTTAATTATTACTTGATTGTATGTTTTGATTCAGGGCACTGAACTTTGAGTGCCCCACACCTTATTTTGTTTTGTGTCTATTGAAAATTTGGATTTTGGTGCTTGTTGGTACTGTTAAAATTGGAATTGAACTGAAAACAACAGCGATGGTTCTTGTTGTGTTGTATTTATCGGGAATTTTGCTTAATGGGTCAGTAGAATTCACTGTTAGGTTTTGGGAAATTTTGTTATCGCAACCAGGGTGGTGAGCTCAAGTTGATTGCGGATGCTAATTTGTGATTTTTTTTCTCGCATCTTGAGTTTCTGGTGGTACCTCTTTGTGCATTTGATTGAGCTCTGGGAGAAAAATCATAGTTGGATATTGGTATTCTTGATTTTGGATGCAGAGATTGGTTCAACATCAACCTACTCAGTTTCCCACATCCGAAGAACTTAGCATTGGGAAGATCAAGTTCAAGGCATTTGATTTGGGAGGTCACCAGATTGCCCGCCGGGTCTGGAAGGATTACTATGCTAAGGCAAGTTGGTCATGATGGTTTAGTTCGTTTTGTTGTTCTTTTTGCTGTGAATTTGGTGAATGCAAGTTCTTCAGAAATTGTGATATTCCATTTCGTTATAACCCTCAACTACTTTTCTCTAGGGTTGTCAGTTACTTGATATTTTCTGTAAGCAATTAACATGTGTCTTGTAGCTTGAGAATGCGTAGTGTTTACCATGAAAGAAAATTTGGAAACTGGAAAGCTAATAGCTAAAGCATTCACTTTCTCTCTTTTTTCATGTGCTTCCAATCGTTAAATATGTTGGATATTGTGCACAATTCTGGTTTTTTGTCTTATCTGACCAATTTTATTTTGGATTGATTTTGTTTTTCTTTCATTTCTCCTGCCCCACACTGTTACTTTTTAGTTTAAAGTCAAGTTGGGCAAAATCTTTCCAACATAGGCTGGCAATATAATCTGATTTGTTGTGATAAAGGTGGATGCTGTGGTCTACTTGGTGGATGCCTATGATAAAGAGAGATTTGCAGAATCAAAAAAGGAACTGGATGCACTCCTTTCTGATGAGGCTTTGGCTAATGTACCGTTCCTTATTTTGGGAAACAAAATCGATATACCCTATGCAGCTTCTGAGGATGAGCTGCGATACCACCTGGGTCTAACTAACTTCACCACTGGTAAAGGGAAGGTAGACCTTTCAGACTATAATGTCCGTCCTTTGGAGGTCTTCATGTGTAGTATTGTTCGCAAAATGGGATATGGTGAAGGCTTCAAGTGGCTATCTCAGTATATAAAGTAGAGGGATTGCAAGCAGAATCTGTGTTAGAACCTTGAACCCCTTGTGCAGTCCCCAAAGCCTACCATGGCAGAAGGTTGTCTTCATGCTTATATTTGATCTTTCGTCTTCTTCATCTGTGTGGGACGTATAAATATCACTTCTCTGTAAAATGTACTAGTGGCACGTTTTCCTTTCCTTAACCGTGTTATTATATACATATATACATAGAAGTCGATACTTCTATTATTGTATTTTCATGTCTATAACTAGGCATTGAGGAATATATGAAGTTTGATCAATAGTTTCGTTCAGTTCTTTTTCTTGAGCACTCTCTATATAAGAAAAGCTGCTTGAAGTTTTTTTTTTGAAAATTAAAATGATATGTTACCAAAGCTGGAAAAACTTATATATAATCCTTTACAAGGATAACAACATAATTAAAAAAAACTTTTACACTTCTAAAAACGTACGATTGAAACCACCCAAAACATCTAGATTAACCATATCAGTCTAAGTTCCTGACTAACGATTTCTTGTTTCCCTTTGGCTATCATTAACTCTTTAATCAAGTTAACTATTGTCTCGCCAAGCTCATACTTGTGTTGTTTCTTTTCCTTATAGATACGTCTATTTCTCTCCCTTCATATGTTGTGTATCACTATCTGAAACACCGTCTTGATAAGGAGATTATTTCGCTGCCCGTTTCTAGAATACCACATGACATCGTTCAAAGCTTCATTCCATTCAAAGGAGGAACTTAGGAGTCTAACCACATTCAATATTCTGCTCCACACCACTATGGTGTGTTCACATTCAAAAAACAAATGATTTCTACTCTCAATTATATGTTTACACAAAACGCAAAGGGGGTCAAAACTTTCGAACCACCGATCTTTCATTCTCAATCGATTCTTAATTGTTAGCCACAAGAAAATAGCAGATTTAGGACTTAATACCTGCTTCCATACTAAATCAGCCCATAGGACTACTTCCTGAGAAGCCCTCACTATATTGTGTACAGATTTATTCGTGAACACCCCACCATTATGGAGAGCCCATGTCCCCTTGTCCAATCGTGTACTAAGTTGCACTCCAGTGACATAATTATTGATTAGATGAACAAACCTGAAGTTATTCATCCTAGCCCTTTCTCGAAAGAACCATGCAACTATAGCACCCTTCAGAATTCTAGTTTGTAAAGCTTGTAAATCATTCCGCAATCACAATGGACTGAAATTGGTCCAGTTATCAAATCAGAAACTAATATCTTCTCCATTCCCTACCGTATATTTAATAAAAGGAAAGATCACTTTCCTAAGATTCAACAAGCTCTTAAAAATCTAAGAGTAAGCGTACCTCGGCTGAAGTTGCCAAAAATTTTGGCCATTAAGACGGTAATTTGCACCCACTTGACCCATAACGCTTCTTTATCCACGAATAATCTCCAAATTCTCTTCATTAGTAGAACCCTTTGCATTTGTGTAATCGAAACGATTCCTAATCTCCCTTATTTTCTTGGCACTATAATATTGCTCCATTTAACTTTTGGCCCCTTTCAATTATCATGTTTTGCATTCCATAAGAGAGATTTTAGCATCCTCTCCATTTCCTTGATCACTTTTTTTAGAATTACATATGAGTAACCCAGTTTACATGCTTACTGTTCAAAACCGACACAATAAGAGTAACTCTAGCAGCAAGTGATAAGAATCGGTTATGCCAAGCATTGATTCTAGCTTTCAATTTCTCCAACAATGGAAAAAAATCTGAAAATTTTGGCTTACTCGAAGTGATTGGGACTCCCAGGTACCGGAAAGGAGTTTCTTGAAGAGAAAACCCCACCAAATTAGTGATCTACTCTGGGTTGCTAACATCTGAAGATATGTAGACCCCGCTTTTCTATACATTCAGCTGTATCCCCGACCATCCTGAGAAAGTATGTATCAAACTCATCATCATCGTGATAGCTTGTGTTTCAGCCTTACACAAGAGTATCACATCATCAGTATAGAGCAGGTGTGATAATTTCATTTCCCTACACTTATAGTGATACTAAAACAACCCATTACTTTCCACCATTTTGGATATTAATCTTGATAATCCCTCCATCGCAAGAGTGAATAGGTAAGGGCAGAGAGGTCCCCTTGCCTAATCTCTCTAGTGATAGAAAATGGTTTCGTAGGAATCCCATTGATTAAGACAGTCATAGACGTAGTTTGAATGCATTGGAGTATCCAGTGACAAAAATCTGAAGGTAAACTAATACCTTCCAAACAATCCCCCAAAAATCCCTAACCAATAGTATCATAAGCTTTATAAAAGTCAATCTTTAATGCACAACTCTTGATCTTTTTTCCAGTTTGGTATTCTCCTAACAAATCTTGCAATATCAATATGTTATCCCTAATGCTTCTCAACGGAAGAAACACCCCTTGAGCCTTGTTTACCACCTCAGCCGGCACTACTTTCAATCTATCAGCCAATAAAGGTGCTATAATTTTATAAATAGTTGTGCAACATGAGATTAGATGATAGTCTATAATCATTTCCGGTCATTACTTATTAGGAATCAGACATATGAACGTGTGATTGATCTCCTTTAGGAGTGAACCAGACAAAAAAAACTCTAACACTACCTCCGTCAAAAGCTGTCCAGTAATGTTCCTAGTTTGTTGAAAAAAACCAGTCAAGTACCCGTCGAGACCAGGAGATTTTGAGCTACGTAACCGAAATAAGGCCTCTTTCACTTGTTGTGCTGAAAAAGGAGCATTTACCATCTCCAAACATTCACAGCTTGGGCAAAATTCCAGTACATCCTTAACCCCAAATACATTTCGTACATTTTCGGTGCTCCTCATTAGCTTGCTAAAAAAATTTCTTGATGTGATCAGCAATCTCTTGCTGGGAAGTTAACCTATTACCTTCCTCATTCTTCAATTCAATAATGGTATTGATATTTCTCCGAGCTATCATTGACGCTTGGAAAAACTTGGTATTAATGTCTCTCTCCTTAAGCCATGTTTGTCTCGTCTTCTGTTTAATGATCGAATTATGCAATGTAAGAGCTTCCTGATAATTCTGCATCCGTTCTACTTCAAGTGATCTTAATCTATTATTGAGAGGATCCCTATAACATTCTTTTTGAATCTCAGCCAGAGATTTACCCATTTCTTATAGATTTAGTGTTTTGTTCTTGTTAAACTCTTTAATAGCGACTTTGGCAAGTTTCAACTTCTGCATCAATTGATAAGCTTTATGCCCAATTACCTTTGTTTGCCAAACGTTGAAAATCATAACCATAAAACCCTCTACCTACGTTAACCGATTATAAAATCTAAATGGTGCCCTTGTCCTTGAGCCAACACACATCTGTTGGACTAATATGGACGCATGGTAAGAAAACTCAGGTTCTCCAAACATAGCTGACGCAGTAGGAAAAGAACTGAGCCAACTTTGGTTTACCAACCCTCGGTCAAGTTTTTTCCTGATGAACGTCTTTCCTTTTTGCTTATTCTCCCAAGTGAACCATCTACCAATACCTCGAAGATCCACTAAATCAGTACTATGAAATAATTGATTGAGTTCTGAACCTGAGCCACCATGAAAATGCAACCCTCCCTCAACTTCAGCTGAATTTAGATAGCAATTAAAATCTCCTATAGCTAGCCACGGGTTACCCACATGTAAGTCCAATAACTCCTCCCACAACTTAGCTCGTTGAAAAGCAAAGTTTGAGGCATATATAATGGTAACCTCAAAGTGGAACTTACCAATTAACTAGCAATGTATATGCATGAATTGCTCCCCCATCTTCACTACTTTTGCTTCTACTTTGTTAGTATTTAACCAACACAAAATCCTGCCATTGTGGTGGTGAATATGATTAGAGAAGAAACTCCATATTGTACCCAAAAATTCTCTCTTCTTTAAAATTTCTCTAACTTCTCACTAATTTTTCGTTTCCACTCATTTTGTGGTTTTACTTTAACGCCCTTTCTTTTACCCTTCCCAAACACGACAGGAGATATATACGTAAGGTTGGTGTTGTTCATAATTTCCAGCGAAAATAGTGGCGGTGGTCGCCAACTCTCCAGAGGGTCACCTGGCTATAGGCAACCCTTCACCATCCATATAATCGTTCCCACCTCTGTCCCGTGAGAAGCTCAAGGGCAAAGAGGTAGGAAAATCTGCTGGGTTGAAGGGCAATGGAGTAAGTCGTTGCATGGCGGAGCATGGAGAAATAAGATTGGTATTCAGCACCATAAAGGTAAGCTAAAATACTATCCAAATGTTCTGCAAGTTGGAATTTTTACTCCTCCTATGGAGTTGTTATAAGCAGGCACGAGAGTTTGGTCCAATGCATTGGTTGGATTTTTCTGGTAAAAAAGAATGGCTTTCCCAACGGTTAATGTGTGGGCAATGGCAAGATGGGGCAAGAAAGGTCTTGAAAAAGTTATGGTAATGGAGGATGGGATGATGCTATTCAAGTTTACCAAGACTTCAAATCTGTCTGAGATCATTGAACAAGGACCTTGGCACGTAGGGGACCAGTCCCTATTTTTATGGCAATGGAAACCAGGGATGGGATTGGTTAGAGTTTCGATTGAGGTTATTCCATTATGCGTTCAGTTTCATGGTTTACCGATGGAGTATTGAACGGTAGAGGGTTTGAGTCATATGGCTAGTGCTCTGGGCAAACCTATCTGTATGGACTCTCAAACTGCAGCAATGGACAGAATTAGGCATGCTAAGATATGTATTGAAGTCCCTAGAAATGCTTTATTACCAGAAACATTGCCTATTCTTCATCTAGGAGAATTAGGGGAGTTAGTAAGAGATGTAATTTCCATTTCCTATCTATAAAAACCAGTATCTATTAATAAGAGCTCAGTAGCTACTGATAAAACTTTTAAGTCTGGATGGCATGATGATCTAGTGATATAAGAGAATATGTATGAGGGTCAGGAGGGGATAACAGAACAAGGGCAGTACTTGGAGGTGAATGAGACTAATGTAATATTGGTTGAGACACTAAAAAGGACACTGAGTGAATTGCTTTATGGGAGAAATGATAATGAAGGAGAGGTATTGGAGCATGGGAAATCTTTGGAGGAAGCTAAGGAGTTGGGTAATGGTTTGCATGATCCTCATTCAGTGACACTAAAGCAAAACACTAATATTCGAGGGGAGAGGATTGGTGTAAATGGATGTAATAATTCAGGGGAGACTTCAAGTCCTCCTATTCTTACTAATAAGGCAGTAGTGGGAGTCGAGAAACAATCTAGTAGGAAAGTTGATCAATTGATTAGAGAACAAGATAAGGTGGAGTCAGTGGGTATTGTTGATACTGAACCAAGCTCTATGTTAGGGAAAGAAGAAGTATCAGACTCTGAAGTGGGCGATACAAGTTTGTTATCAATTGAAGTTGTTAAAAGGAGTGTTGGTAAGAAAAAAGGCAAGAAAAAAAGCATAAAGGGGTTATATCCCCTGAGTGTCTTTTTTAGGGGATCTTATTTATGTCGGTACTAGTATGGAACACAAGGGGCCTAAATGATCTCCTTAAAAAGCTGATGGTGCAAAAAGTAGTGGCAGATAGACAACCTATTTTGGTAGGACTTCTAGAAACTAAAATAAAGGCTACTTGAAGTTTCATATCTCTTTATTTAACTTTTGGCATCAAACTTCTTATAAATCAGTTGTCCATGGATCGTTTGCATATAAATATGTAACATCCCGTTTCCAGAGAACGGGTCGGACCAAAGAAACGGGTCCAGATGTGGTAAAGTGATAAAGTGTTTCAAAAAGTGGCCACATAATAAGTGACTCGTGCAAAGCGATTTAAAAGAGTTTAAATAAGTGATGTGTTAAGTGATGTGACACGCCACCCTCGCGGGGCACAGATCCGAGTATCACTGTCGATATCGGATTCGGGTTTTGCGGGAATGGGGTGTTACAAAATACCTATAGAAAAATAATGTTTTGGGAGATCTTAATGGTTATCTTATCAAATTTTCATGTGGCAAGAGGTAATTTGATGTTTTATAAACTTAAATTAACTATCACTTTGTACTAAATTTTGTGTATCATTATCTATGAAATAAAAATTCTCATTATTTTGTTATTAGTTAAAAATAAATAAATTATTTGATTCTTTAAAAAATGGATAATTTTGTCATTAATCCAATAAAAATGATAATTTTTAATTTTGCGTTGTTATGTATTTTGGAGTCAAATACAATTAGTTTGGTTTAATTTCCGATAAAACAAAGTCTGCCTCATCCAAATATGTATCCAGAAAAGATGATTTTGGTAGGATATCACCTATTTAATATCTTTTAGTATAAATAATTACTTTAATAGAGTAAATGAAATTGTACATAAAGGTGAAACTCGATCATGTTATTCAATATACAAAAATAAAATGGTTAATTTATTAAAAAATTTCAAAATTTACTCAACTTTGCAATACTAACCCAAACTTAAAAAAGTAATGCTAAAATATATCAATTTTCAATTTGTTACAAATATAATCAGAATGTTAAGTTTTCTGTTAATGTCGTTGTCGTGACAAACTATGCTAGATTTTTTACGTGATACGTGGCCTAATTTTTTCCAACTCATTTCTTTAAAAATCAATCAAATTAAAAATCAATTAAATTAAAACACATAAAATAACTTTATGTTTTCTTCCTTTTTGAGTCTTCACGATTAAGCACTCTCCTACTCTTTTGCGATTGGGTGTGGGATGTTGCTCTCTTGTGATTGTGTGTGAATTGTTGTTGTCTCTAGAATGTCGCTATTGTCTTGCAGTTGGGTGCAATTAAAGTGTTTGTCTCTTACGATTGAGAGGTGCGTTCATCTAACCCTAAGTTAGATTGTCGCTGTTTGATCTGTTGCCACAACCCTCGTTGTTTCTAAATTTCTCTCATTTTTTTATAGAACAAATTCCTTTTAAGCGACCAAATGAAGATGTAGCAACTTATATCACCATCTATCTGTTTACATCTACTTGGTAGAGCTTTGTGGCTTAAGCTTAGGAGGAATGAATCATCAATTTGTCATGATACATCTATATAGTTGACGGACTCATTTCTTAAACCTAAGATTGTCTTGTAGTTTTTTTCTATGCTTGAAAGTTCTTTCAATCTTAATCTAATGGTGTAATTCATTAATAGGCTGGTATGCTTTTTATAGTACTTCTGGTTAGGGTGATTACAACAAGTGATATTGTTTAATATTTTCAACTTCATATGTACTATTACCAGAACTAGTGTAACACCCTACCACAAATTATATACCAGAACACCCTGTGGACATTCCAGTATATAATCTATAATAATGACATTGTTAGAACAATCATATATCCAAATTAATCATGGCATCAACTATTATACAGAAAAGTCACCAAATTTTAAAACTAACTACATTCCTCATTTCATTTCATAAAAACCAAACTTACATTGTAGCTTTACAAAACCATTCGAATATATACAATGTCAAATCCCTATACATAATACACTGCTTGAAAGAGGAATTGCATATAAACTACTAACTAATCCTTCAGTCTCAGCTGACTGACCTTTGAGCCATTTCTTGACAAAAATATAAGAATTAGTCTTCTCGTAGAGTTTGTCTGTCTCTAATATCCTCTCTTGGACCTGAAATATCAACGTTGCAATTTTGGTGAGTTTTGCGAATTCAATTATGTAACCATCCTCGATAGTTCACCCAGTTCATACCACATGTAAAATCATATAAGCACATAATTCACAATTTTCCATTTAACAATTTGCACCACATATCATAGAATGCACATATCCCAATCTTAGTTAAGTATATATTCACATTACAATTCAATCAGTCAATTACACTTAACAAGTGTATATGCAATGTTCATGTGACCCACTTTCAATTATTACGTTGTTGTGACTGAGTGCCTAAACTGTCCCGTATCCATTGTGGATACTTGGCTTATTGATACTGTCCCTTACCCATTGTGGATACATGACTCATTTTATATATCGAGCTTTTGGCTCTATACCACATTTCGGAGCTTTAAGCTCATTTCGGTGGCTACTTATGTCACAACTATCATTATCTGATCATGCATTCATGTATGAAATGCATCTCATTCATATTCAATCAAATATATTTTCAATCATTCCTATTTTCAATCTCATTCCCATTCAAGCACATTTTTAGTCCTATATACATATATCATCAGGCCTTAGTTCGGCATTAAAAAAATGTTGAGTAACACATATTTCACCAAATTTATCTTCAATGAACACTTCAATATCACATTTGATCAATTATATTTGCATTCATGTTCTTGTTCACAATAATCATCGGACTAGGTCCAGCATGAACATTCAAGTTGAGAACCATGTAGTCAGTCTCATTCACATACAAGTAACACTTCCAATGTTTTAATCATGCATCAAAACTCCTTGTACATTTCATGTCCAAAATTCAGTACACATGCGTCAATATCAAATTCAATTCATTAATAAACAACACAAGTCAAGGTGAGACCATCTTAGGTTACTCACAAATCGCTCTAGAAAGCTATTGCCTTGAAGTCCCAACAATGTCTGAATGATGGCGCTCTAAATGCTCCTCTATATCATGCAAAACACATTTACACATATCACAATTTTTCGCAATGGTATAAGTATTTAGTTATGCATGTATATGTATATGAAATATGTACAATGCACATTCATGACAATTCTGGATTCCTTATCATTATTCTAGTCATATTAGTCATTCATATATCAAAACTCAATTGATTAGTCCAGATTTGTCTAAAAATACTTTCAGGTCCACTTTGCATGATTATTATCAATAGGAAAATTTTGTATTTCTATAACACTTTCTTCTAGAAAGTTGTTTCCCTATGCCTTAAGTTTCTAATGACTCTAAGATCATTCAATTTGGTTAAGTATTGTATGAGTTATGCTCAAAATACTATAGACTAAGTACATTTGAAATTTAGCTAGTGCATGATCATACTGTCAAGTTGTACAACTTATATCTCTCAATTCCAATATCTAAAAATTACAAACTTTATACCAATTGAAGGCTAAGAGAATAAGTTTTTGAAGACACCTTTGTCTAATTTAGCCTAAATCAATATAGTTTATTCGATAACAACAGGACGTGATTTCTATACCTGAGAGTGCTACAGTCTAAATCAAGACTCACTTTCATGCCAAATTTTGAAATTCTCAGAGATAGAGATAAAATTCGAATTCTTCAAGAAAGTTGTAGCCATATGTCTCTTATTTAATATGAATTAAGAATAAACTCATTTGGAAATCTAAAGAACAAGATATAATCAAAATACCGAAGCATGTTCATTGAAAATTCTCTAGTTCATAACATTCCAGCACATTGCCTCTTTTTCATCCTAAATCCATTAATAAAATATGTCATTATCAAAATTCTATCATGTACAGTTGATGACCCCTTCATTTTTACTTCAGTTTCAGTTCAGTAACATCAATACATAGTTCAACAATTCATGATTGTTCATAAACCCCAAAACAGTACCTATTCCATATTTTTCCATATCACATGTTCTGCATTTTTTTCCAGATTTTCTTAAGCAGATTTAGGGTCAGATTTGTATGACCATTATGACCTATGCAATGAGGTATTTAGACAACACCTTCTCTAATAAAATGTTCTACAATGTCTTAACTGTCTAATGACATCAATTTCATGCATTTTGGTTTAGTATCATGCAAGTTATAAACAAAAATCTA
The DNA here is from genome assembly GCA_027478495.1 of Erythroxylum alaternifolium. Lineage (NCBI taxonomy): Eukaryota > Viridiplantae > Streptophyta > Magnoliopsida > Malpighiales > Erythroxylaceae > Erythroxylum > Erythroxylum alaternifolium. Next base: position 35,366,131 of record JANIIA010000010.1, on the reverse strand, counting down.
CAGACTATTTTCA
>JANIIA010000010.1:35338652-35366018 GCA_027478495.1 Erythroxylum alaternifolium | reverse complement strand
TATGACTAAATGCCTAAATTGTCCCATATCCATTGTGAATACTGGGTTCATTAATACTGTCCTTTACTCGTTGCAGATACAAGGCTCATTGTACATATCGAGCCTTTGGCTCTATACCACATTTCGGAGCTTTAAGCTCATGTTCCGTGGCTACTCATGTCACAACTATCTTTATCTGATCATGCATTCGTGTATGAAATGCATCAGAATAATATTCAATCATTCATTATTTCAATCATTTCCATTCTCAATCTCATTTCCATTCGAACACATCGACAATCCCATTCCCATTTATCATATTCAATCAATCAATCATTCACAATTTAAATCACAATTATCATCGAACCTTAATTTGGCTTTTAACAAACATGTTGAGTAAACACATAGTCAGTCCAAATTCACATTCAAGGAACACTTCAATATCACATTCATCAATCAATACCTCGGACCCTCATGTCTGGAATCAGTACAATCAAATTCACATTCAAATCACAAAAACTCCCAATATAGTCCCGAATATCAAACTCTTCAAACAATCAATTGTTCGGAATCATCAATGTCACAATTATATCAATATAAATCGCTCCAGAAAGCTATTGTCTTGAAGTTCCGACAATGTCTGGATGATGGTGCTCAGTGTGCTCCTTTATAACATATAATACATACACATATCAAATTTTGCACAATTATGAATTCATTTATGAACATTCATGTATACTGAATACATACAATGCATATTCATGACAAATTCTGGGTTCCTTAACATTATTCTTGTCACAAAACTCATTCGTAATCAATACACAATTAATCAATTCAGATTTGTCTAAAAAAACATACTTTCGGGACCACTTTGTATGATTATTATCATCAGGTAATTGAAGTAATTTGATAACACTTTCTTCTAGAAAATTGTTCTCCCATGTCTTAAGTTTTCAATGACAATAAGGTCATCCAATTTTATTCAGTATTATATGAGTTATGCTCACAATATTACATACTGACTACATATAAAACTTTGTCTTGTACATGATCATGATGTCAAATTGTACAACTCTTATCTCTCAACTCACATATCCACAAATTACAAACTTTATACCAATTGAAATCTACGAGAATAATTTACAACTTTTGTTAAGACAACTTTATCTAATTTGTCCTCTATCAATACAGCTTATTCAATAACCACAAGATATGATTTCTATCTTGGGTAGCTCTACAGCCTCAATCAAGACTCAATTTCAAGCCAGATTTTGAAATACTTAGAGACATAATTAAAAGCTGACTTTTTCAAGAAAATTGTAACCAATTGTCTCAACATTAATTTGAATTAAGAATGAACTCATTTAGAAATCTAAAAATCAAAATATAACCAAAATATCGAAGCATGATTAGTGAAATCATTCCAGTTCACAATTTTCATGCACACTCATATTTTCATCCTAAATTTATCGCTCAATCTTTTCCAAATGGATTCAGATGTCCACAAATTTTGGTGGAAAAGAAGAAAAATGTGTTATGAGTCTATTGGTTTAAGTATCATGTCATTTGGATGTCAGGAGAAGAAGTTATAATAAAAAGAACAAGAGATGTTCAGAGAAAACACTACAGCTAACATATTCCAGCAATTCTTCTTCACCAATATCACATGCATTTCAACCTAATTCAAACATCATTCTTATATCATTTGACATGCCATAAAACTCAGATTGTTACTTACCTATTAGGCTTCCAATCCATCACAAAACTTCAGATTGAACCAAGTCTCCATGCAAGCAAAATCAACACAAACTTATGGTGAAAGCAAGGTGATTTTTAGACAGCAATATGAAGATCGTAATCAGCTAGTTTTCTTAGCAATTTGGTGAAAGATTTAGGTGTGATTTTCTTGAAACACTTGAGTTAGGGTTAAGAACAAAATGCAAAGAAGAGTTGGAGCAATTTCGGTGGCGAAAGGTGAGGGAAACGACAAAAACTTTGTTGCTGCTCCATCATCATGCTAGGAGTCAACTTGTAAACTCATCCATATGTATTAAGGCATGCTAGCCATTTGTTTAACAATTATGCTGCCACTACTCCACTCATTATGCTGCCATTTTTCACCCTTTAATCAGTCCACATGTCACTCCAAGATTGGTCCACATGTCATATAATAACTGGTCCATTTGTCACTCCATAATTAGTCAATTTGTCAATTAATTCCTAATCCAATTGTCACTCTTTTAACTATGCCAAATGTTACTCAATTTTGAGTTTAGTCATCCTTATTTTTTATGTCTCAATTAGTCTTTCCACTAGGCATTTTCTCTAGTCCAAAAATATCTCAAATTTTCAGAAATTTTGAAATGTCCGAAATGTCACCAAAAATGCAAAATTAATGCTAATACACACCAATTCAATTTTCAAGACAAATAATCAACAATTCGCATTTTTAATCACATTAAAAATAACTTATACTAAAAAATGTCAATGAATGCATGTACAACCATATTAATGTGCAAAAATCAATATTCTTGTGTATGTGTATGCCACATTATGGATAAGTATGAATTATACTTCCTAATTTCTCAGTAACCTCTTATAAACATTATTTTAACCTTATTCTAAGTAACAGGATGTTACAACTAGATGGCAAAACATTAAGAAATTTGAATTCACTTAGTTAACATTTACTACAAATAGTTTTAAAAAACATATGTTTTATGAATTCAGTGTTGCTAAGTTTGGTTATTTGATCTTCCGCAAATATTATCATTTATATATTCAATTTCAAGCAACTCCAATTCTTTTCAATAACCTATTTTGCTTCCTTCATATTGAAGCATCAACAGTAAACGTAGAGTTTTATGGATCAAACTCTTCCCAATAAGTAAGTGTTATGTTATTGAATTTTGTTTAGTTTTGTTGTTGAATTTGGTTAGTTAATTATGACTTGATTTATTGTTCATATTATTTTCCAGAAATATCTTATGATTCAACATACAAGAAACATTTTTAACATCAAATTGTTAAAATACTATATAAGATTAGGGGCAAATGATAAAAGAATTCTTATTAAATTCATATTAGTCATAGGTGTAAACATTTCTTAGTGATATATTACATAAGTCTGAGTGAACTTGTTTATTACTAATTGAGGTTTTAGTCTTTTAATTGATTTATTTGCTTTATGCTTCATAGTGAGAACCAATTTATATCCTACATGTTTTTTATTCAAAGTTAGATTAATAAGCTCCTAACTTCCATTTTTGGCTATGGCTTTCATCTTTTCCCTTATAGTTTTCTTCATTCTTAAGATCATTAATAACTTCCTTCCATCCCTATAGTATAGACATGGAATGTAAGGAAGCTAAGAAAACTCTATAGGAAAGAGATTGTGAGTTATAAGAAATAAATTTAGAGATGGAATATTAAGTATATGATCTAACTCCTTTCTTAACAATTATAGGAATGTCTTACAAAAGTTATTAAAATAAAAAATGAATCATAAGTAGGAAAGATAGATTGATTACTTAATTCTAAATGAGTTAAGACTACTGCGCTTGTCATTTGGCTAGGTAAAATATTTTTAAAAAATTCTTATTAGTGAGTTATAAGAAATATATTTAGAGATGGAATATTAAGTATATGATCTAACTCCTTTCTTAACAATTATAGGAACGTCTTACAAAATCTTGTTAAAATAAAAAATGAATCATAAGTGGGAAAGATAGATTGATTACCTAATTCTAAATGAGTTAAGGCTACTGCGTTTGTCATTTAGCTAGGTAAAGTGTTCATATTTTTTTTCTATAAGCATATCTAATAAGATCAATTCTATCTAATCTCTTAACTGCTCTATTAACAGGTTCACTATCACTCTCATGCTTGTTAGAAGGTTCAACATTATGGTTATGCTCCCCTTGCCTACTACAGTGCTTGTGAGTCAATTGTTAGGATTATATTCAATTCTTAATTGAATATATCGATACATCTAGTTTCTATTGTATATTTCTCCTATAGTTTACCCCTATGAAAGGATGTTTTATGACTTTTTTTAAGGATGGTTATTAATTGCTTTTAAAAAGACATAATGCTTTTATTATTCTCACAACTCCAACTAGACTTTCAATTTTCCTTATTTGTTCTTCCACTTAAGTTTCTAAAAGTATTTTAGTTGCAAACTATAGTATATGAATTCAAGAGTTTAGATGAGATGGATTTCAACTACCTATTTATTAAATTGCATATTTTGTTATATCTATATTAAATTATGGCATTTCAAATGATGGTATTTTTTTATTTTCTATATCAAATTCTATAACTTGTTTGAGTTTAATTTTCTTTTTAATTTGATGAGGTGTATGTAATTTCCTTTTTGGTTTGATGAGGTGCTTTTAATTTTGATTTGTTGGAAACTAATAGTAAAATTCTTTGTAATGCAGATGTTGGTAAATTTTAAGTTTCATTATAGTGGGGTATTGGAAGAAATGAAAACAATAAATATGTTAGAGGTAAGATCAAATGGAGGAAGGATATTGGTATTGATGAACTTAGTACATCAGTACTAAAAAAAGTATCGAATGATAAAGGCCATAGAGTTGTATCTATGTTTTAAAAATGTCCAAAAGAGTCAATGAGATGCTTGAAGGAGTTGAGCTTACGCTATTATAAGGACATGTTCTCAATGCTTCAGTGTATGGAAGAATTCAGGAATGACAATGTTGAAATCTATTATGAGCATGGTTATGATAATCTTATAAGTGATGGTTAAGAAATTAGTTCTAATATCGACAATGAAGAGGGGTTATTCTAAGTTCAAGTGGAATAAGATGATGAAGATTTTGTTATTATAGAGATGATTGAATCTGAAAATGATATAGGTGATGATGAAATTTATGCAACTGAAAATGAAGTATAAGTTACTGCAAAGCTAATGAAAAAAAATATGAGAAGAAGGTATGTAGTGGGTTTTAAATGTGATGGTGTTGTGGATAGGTTAGAAGCCAAATTCTTCAAACAATTCATAAAGAGAAGTAGAAAGTTCACAGGGTTGGTGTAGTGAGTATGAAGACAATAATGTTAAAGTTTAATCACCAATATATAGTGATGATGGTGGGTGTGATGCCTCTGATAGAAGGAAGAAATATGTTGTTTTTAAAAGTGGACATAAAAGATTTTTAGTTTGAATTTGACATGAAGTTTAAGGATAAGATTCAATTTAAGGTGGTAATCAGAAATTATACAATTACAAAAGGATATGATGTTTCAATAATGAGATCTAGCGTGAGAATGGAAGCTATTTATGATCCACAGTATCCTTTTTTATGCTAGTTGGATTGGAAATTAAAAAAAAAACCTTTACAGTAAAGATATTAGGAAACAAGCATACTTGCAAGATAATGCAAAGAAATAGGCAAGCTAGTAAGAAGTGGATAACAAATCAATTCTTACACAAGTTTTTGAGGAACTTGAATTAACTAATTAGCAAGATGATAGATGATCTTTAAAGGAAGCATGTATTACAAATGACTAAATCTCAATATTATAGGGCTAAATGGGAAGCTATTATAATGATACAAGGATTAATGAAAGGATATTATGCAAAATTGTGGTCTCTTGAGCAAGTCTCTTGAGCAAGCATTGCGACAAGCCGATAAAGAAGGCCAACTCATCATCCAAAATGAACTTCATAAAAAGTCTAGACAACCATTGTTTAAGAGGTTTTACATGGAATTTAGTACATTGAATTATGGTTTCCTTGGTGGTTATCAAAAAATAATAGGGCTTGATGGATGTTTTTTTTAAGACATTTCTTGAAGGTGCTTTGTTAGTTGTAGTTGGGTGTGATGGAAACAATTAGATGTACCTTATATGTTGTGATATAGTTGAGGGAGAGAATTATCAATCTTGGCATTGGTTTTTAAGTCTTCTTGGTGATGATTTAAACATTAATGGGAATTCATGAACATTTGTAAATGATCAACAAAAGGTTAAATTCTAATAGCGGTACTATTTATTAGTAAATGTGTTTTAAATTATTATATTACATTATAATTTTTTCTTTTTCTTTTTATTTTAAGGTTTTGTAGATGCATTGAAGAATCTCTTCCTAAATGCAGAGCACTAAAAATGTACCCTACATATGTATGCCAATCGGTCAAAATTGTATAAAATCCCTACATACAAGAGTTTTTTTGGCTACAGTTAATTGCGCAAGAGAAGTAGAATTTGATGAAATAATGGAGCAATTGAAGAATGTATCAAAAAAGGCTTAAAATGACTTCAAACCAAGGAATCCTGACAATTTTATGAAAGCATTTGCTAGCACAAGGCCAAAGTGTGAGATAGTTCATACCAATATATCAGAGACATTTAATGGATTCAACTATGAAGCATTATCAAAAAGCTTGATTAGTATGCTAGAGGATATTCGAGTTGCTTTAATGAATCGAATTTATGAAAAAAGAGATATAATGATCAAATTCATAGATGAAATATGTTTAAGGGTGAAAAAGAAGATAGAGATTATATAATGGGAAGCAAGGCACTGTATCATCAGGATAAACAGAAGTTTTAAGTTTGAAGTAATGTATTTTGTACATAAGTTCATTGTTGATTTATAAGCAAGAATATATCAGTATAGACTTTGGGAATTAACAGGAATCTCATGTAAGCATGCATTTGCTTGTATATTAAATCAGAAGGAGGATATTGATGGGTACGTGAGCTGATACTATAAACATGAGTGATATTTGAAGAGTTATCAATATGCTATGGAACCCATTAGAGGTCCAAAATTCTAGTTGAAGACTGAAAACTTGTAACTCATATTATCTCTTTTGATTAAAAAGATGCTTAGAATACCTAAGAAGGTTAGAAGAAGGGATAAAGAGGAAGAATCTTAAAATAAAAAAAAGTTGAGCAAAGTTGAGTACTCATGAGATGTCAACATTATTTGAAGTTGGTCACAATAAAAAAGGATGTAAAAAATAAGGACCAACCTTCAAGACAAGCTAAAATTGTTGAAGTAATTGTATACTAATTTATAATTATGTTTCTGATAAATATTCTTTAAATATTTGATCATTCACTTCAAATTCTACGTGTCTAATATAAAGAAAATGAGGAAGAAAACCAAAAAATCTGACATCTACATCCAACATTGCCAATGGTGTAAGAAGAAGATATAGATAATCAGTATCTATATGGCCAACACTACAACATCTATTTTATGAAAGGAGAAGAGGCTGGTGAATGAATATTCATTTTTAATTTTAGTTTTCCACCAAATTTTAAATAAATCATAAAATTTATATGTATACAAGCTGCCCAAGGATATGGAGTAACATTTCGAGAAGTTAGGGGGAACACTTATTTTATGGTATGTTACCAAATTGCTAAATTTGGATAATTATTTATTATTTTTTCCTAATTAATCATAGTATACTTTCTATTTACGAATGTTTTATAGATCGATGAAAGTCAATGTCAAGTACTCGAATCAACTTAAGCTTCTCAAAATTCGAATCCTCTAAGAACAATTACAACCTAGAGGAGATACAAACTAAAGGCTAAAAAATCAACTTCAACAAAATCTCAAATTGCTGATGGTGAATCAATAGCAAAATGGGCCATGATTGAAATATATGTTGTGATTTTGATATGTATTTCAACTGTGAGTTGTGATATGAATATAAATATGTATTTGACACTTTGATCTATGATTTGGATATGGATAGGGATGTTTAACTATAATGGATAATTTGCTTGAATATGGATAGAAATGTTCGACCATTTTGAATAATTGATTTGGATGTGGATATTGGCCATTCTTAATTGCCACACATTACATGTCTAGCTTGATGAAAACCTCTTATGTTTTGCATTTCAAAAAAAGTTTTGCTTTCGGAAGCCATCATTTCTGTATTGGTATATTAACATTACCAGTATGCCAAAGAGCAAAGAAAAATGTAGGCCAAAGAATATAGTTACCATAATCATAACTTTTTTAAATATTAATAATAGTAACTTAAATGTGCAAAAATAACATGTTTCAATTGTTGTAGATTTCTTATGCTCGTAATGAGTATGGACAACCTATTAAGAATATAAGAACTAGAACCATCAAATGGTCAAGCAATAAGAAGTGATCTCTCATAATCCAATACAATGAGACCAAATCATGTACATGATAGGGGTCCATTAAACTTAACTCCTTCCCATTCTGTTTTACTCTTTCACATATTCTCGCACTGCAAGTTTATTTTAGGAAGCATCAGAAATCTAGGATATACAGTCATATGGAACCTACAAAATAAAAATTAAAACATAAATATCATACTTATGTCAAAATTTGAAATATATATGAATTAAAAAATAAAGTCACCTCTAGCACGTAATAATGTATCTTGTGGATAAAATTCTTACCCCAATGTACAGAAGATGTCTGGAAATTTTTTTTACAATAATAAAGCCTCATATTTTTACCAAGACTATATACTTACAAGACACCCACAATTTGAACGATAACATTAATATCATATAAGCTATAATTGAAATATTCATAATACATTAATAAAAACATAAGGGCAATTCTCACAATTGTATTATTAAATAGATAAAAATGTTTATCAATATTAGGCTTAGCATTTGATATCCGTAGCTTCATCTTTTCATTACAATTGGGACAATCATTATAGGGAATCTGAAAAATAACTCATGATTATGATATCTATATTATATACTAAATATAATAATAACAAAAATTACAAAACTTATTTTATCGTTAAACATAATGCCTTCTTTTGGCAAAATTTAGAGTATTTTCTTTCAGCTTTTGCTATATTGTTGAAACAACAATAAATTGCATTCTTAAATCTGTTAAGAACGGCTTTATAGTTTTCTCATGTCAAGTATATACCAAGTGTAGATTCAATAAAAGCCACATATATTTTACTTCCACCCATTTTTCTATAATACACAAGATGGTTAAGTATAATTAAACGAGTTATAGGAATCTTAAAGCTATCTAGAGATAAACATTCTTACACATTGAAAAGTCCTCTCAGTTCTTCTTCATTAATATTCTCTCTAAGATTACCAATGAATAGGGTATTGCATAGAGGATTATCTTTTGTGTTCTCCATAAAATTGGTAAAAAAGGAAAAGTGAATGAGCCTCCTAGATCATGCTAAATTGCTCTACAAAGTCACTCTTTTATGGTAATTATTATAAAAAAATGAATAACATACAGGAGAAAGGTGTAAACAACTATTATATTATAGGGCAAAATATAAGTAAGATAAACATGTATCATGACAAAGTAAATTTTGCAGCTGGTAGACCAAGTAAAACTTAATCCAAGAACATTCATGAATTAGAGCACTAACATATAAATACTAGAAACAAAAGCAGTAGGCATTATAAATCTAACGATTACGTCTAATGAAAGAAAGTATAATGTTGCAGCAACAAAGACCATAACATTGAAAAGCAATAAAGACCATAAAATTGAGAAAAATAAAAAAGATCCAATATTTAGATCAAGACACCCCACAACCAATCTCATTAGGCATAGCATATTTCTTTACTTAAATGGGAATCTTACAGGATTCTCTTGGAATCAACTTCTGATTACAATCCAAGCTTCTTTCTCTTCCATAAATGATTACATTGACTTAAAAACCTATAGAATAAACCACAAACAAAGTTAACCACCTTCACTTTTAGGAAATATATGTTTTAGGAAAGTTAACCACCTTCAATTTTAAGAAATATAGTATAAACTACAAACAAATTGAACATAATAGGGTTAAGTCTGATAAAATGAAAAAATATTATCTACCTCCTCTTTTAAGAAATATATGTTCTTTAAAACTATTAGCAATAAATGGTGACCAAGTAAATTCAAATTTCTTAATGTTTCACCATCTAATTCTAGTAATAGTATCTATGAAGTTGAAAAATATTAAACAATATCACCTGTTGTAATCACTATAACTAGAAATACTGTAAGAAGCATAACAACCCATTAACAAATTACACCGTTAGATTAAGATTGAAAGAAATTTCAAGCATAAAAAACAACTACAAGATAATCTTAGGTTTAAGAAATGGATCCATCAACTACATGGATGTATTAGGACAAATACGCACTTATTATGACCCATTAAGCCACAAAGCTCTACCAAGTAGATGTAAACAAATAGATAGTGATATAAGTTGCTACAAATTTATATGGTAGCTTAAAAGGAATTTTTCCTATAAAAATGAGAAAAATTTAGAAACAAAGACGATTTTGTGAACAAATCAAATAATGACATTCTAACTTAGGGTTATATGAACTCACCTCCCAATCGCACCCAATCACAAGACAATAGCGACATTTTAGAGACAGCAACAATCCACACACAATTGCACCCAACTGTACGACAATAGCGACACTTCAGAAAGAGTGACAGCCCACATACAATCGCAAGATAGTGATAGTCTACACACAATCGCAAGAGAGCAGGAAAGTGGTTAATCATGAAGACTTAAAAATGAAGAAAATAGAAAGTTAGTTTATGTGTTTAATTTAATTAATTTTTAATTTAATTAATTTTTACTTTAATTGATTTTTAAAGAAATGAGTTGGAAAAAATTGTATCACGTATCAGACATATGGCATGTAAAAAATCTGACATAGTTTATTACGTCAGTGACGTTAATGAAAAACTTAACGTTTGATTATATTCAGAATAAATAGACAGTTGGGGTATTTTAGCGTCATTTTTAAAAGTTTGGGCTAGTGTTGTGAAATTAAGTAAAGTTTAAGATTTTTTTAATTAAAAAAAATAGGTAGTTTCTTATAAATATATAACTAAAGCTTTAAAAGGTAGTCTAATTGATAGTGCTTATCTCTTATGTATTATTAATTTAAAATTAAATATTTAAAGATTGGATTATTTGAGAGTTATTTTTCACTTTGATAATTTAGAAAAAAGAAAAAATTTATTGATTTACATTTAAAGAATTGAAAATTGAGTTACAGTTTGAGAGTTATATTTTCATCATAATAACTTAGAAAATGACAAGTTAGAAATAAAATAATTTAGAAGATGAAATTTCGGAAATAAAGATATTGTAAATGTCAGTTAAATTAAACTTATTATTTAGTTTTAAATTATTAAATTATTTATTTAAAATATAAAATTTATACATGTTCAGTATAAACATAAAAAAAAATTGAGGACTACAAATTTTATCAATATACAAAAGGATTCAAACGATTGAATACGTCAATCACTCTTTTATACATACAAGAATATGTCTATACCGTAATGACCCATTTGGTGATGGGAAATTCCATACATCTTTCACAAAAACCTTTTACTTACCTTTGGTAAAACGTCCCTAATAACTTTAGCTACATTTACAAAAAACATAGTTAAACATATTTTACTACGTAAAGTAAATAAATCGTCGGTAAAGATTATTACCTATACTTACATTAACAAAGTTAATTATTTTTACTCACAAAAATAAAATGTCACAATACGTCATTTGCGACAATTCTTTATCTCATCGCCTATTAAATTTTGCAACGAACAACGGATCGTAACAAAATGTCACAGATAATTATTTGCTACAAACTTTTGTAACTCACGTCGCAAGAAGAATTTTGCATCAATATGTTATCTTTCAGGGACGAAACTGATCGTTCCCCAAACCCTCTTATGTTGTACTGCTGGTATCTCGGCAACTAAACTTTTACACCACCCTCAGTCCAATGTATTTTATCTTATTGTTCCAAATAATTAATCAAACACTTTCCTCACGTATGAACACGGGTCATGACTTTCCTGATGGCCTATAATGTTTTTCATTGCTGAAATTGAATAGTAATGCCCGTGCTCTCTCTCGTATGCTCGTGAGTTACGTAAATCCATAGACCGGCTAATTTTAACTCCTAAATTACGTTATCACAAGGCTTCAGGAGATTAGTTAATGTAGTTTCTGTTGAACCGTTCCTTGACTTACTTGGTCTCGTTAGGTGGGAACCTTCCGACTTGTAGGTCCATCGAATCATTGGACCCCACGATGTCCAAACATCTATAGCCATTGGATCAGTTATCGAATCCATCCGTATAACAAGTCAAAACACTATCTACGTAACCTACCTTAGAACGACGACTACCTAATCTGTAAGTTATAACCAGGTCCATCTTTATTCCCATCACAAGATGGAGCGGTTTAACAAACTCCTCTCTTCAACATTCCATAAATATAAAGATCAACTCAACCAACAGCCACACAAGCACAAGCTCTTGTTGCTAGCCACTACTCCACTTGTACACATGGGGAATTACATTACATCCTGTTCTCCGAATTCCACCGGAAAGGTCATACTTTCAGACGGCAGAGTTCATGAGTTTGAGACCCCTCCCACGGTGGCTGAGCTAATGCTGGAGTATCCGCAACAAGTAGTTGTCGAGTTCCACTCTCGTTTGACTGAAAAAAGACCGACCCCATTACCAGCTGACAAGAAGCTCGAGACCAAGAAGTTGTACCTAATGCTACCCATGAAGAGAGGGAAGCCGCCATCGTTATCTACAGAGGAAGCCAGACATGTGCTTTGGACTGCAAATTACGTTTTAAGGTCACGTTCGATGTTGTGTGTGTCGAGATTTTTGCCGTTATTTGCCAAGATATGTCCCGCGGCTATTGGAGAAGAACTAGGACACCATCTGATTCAACCAAAGAAAGAATATAACAAGGAGGGGAGGCCAGTGGAGAGGTGTGGGTGGTCGTCGGAGTTTTCACCGGATATTCTGGATGGTACGGTGCCGGAGTATCTTAGTAGGCAGATTTCGGGTAAAGGGTGGAAACCTAGTCTTGATACTATAAAGGAGAAGCAGGTAGAAAGGAAGGTACTTCACTGGTTGTTTTGAAGAGTTCTTGAATCCTGTGACTTGTGGTATAATACTAGCTATAATTAAACTAGTGGAATTTGTTATCGGTCACTTGTCGCCATGCAAGGAATTACATGTCTATGCATTCTTGTTTTGACCAAATTTGGAAAATGTTTCAGGAAATCATCTTTTAATTACCAAAAGACCAATTTTGATACAAAGAAATTAGATTAAATTCAATATTAAATTAAACTTATCATCTCTAATCTAAAGGAGAGGCGTAGGATCAGAAAAGTTATACATTTAATGGTCCTTGTTATTTGGAAATAATCGTCCCTGTAGTCGTGATTTCTTCTGGTACAACAGCTTGTTAGTGTCCTCCTTGCTGATTGTGTGTTACTACTGCGTACTTTCCTGCTCTGATTTACTCTACATATAGGTCTTTGACGAGCTAAAATCATCTCTGTTTGTCTCAAAATAAACTTAATCTACGATATAGAAGTAGAAGGGAAAAAGAAAAATTTAGAAGTTGTGAGGTTTTATTTATGTTTTTAATTTTAATTTCTTTTTTAAATTTATCAAACAATTTTGGTTTGACTTTCTAATTTTTTAACATTTTTATAAATAAAAATAAATATTTTTAAAATGAGTATTTTCAAAATTGATATTTACTTTATAAACATATTTCAACTATAAATATCTTAGAAATTATTGAGATTTTAAAACTAGTTATTTATTAAACAAAAATATTTTTAAAATTAAATATTATTATAGAATAAAACTTTGTTTTTAAATTAAATACGATTTAATAAATAAATATTAATTTACAAAATAAAATTATATTTATTAATAAAAATTACATAAAATTTAAATAATTAAATTATAGAATTACTTTATCTTCAACTTTTATTTGGAATGTTATTATGTCAATAATAAAAGTATAACTATATTAGTATTAATAATTACATAAATTATAAATTTTAATAAAAATAAAATTAAAAAAGAAAAACTAAAAACCTAGAAACGAACCTAAGCATCATTATCTTCTTCCACAAATTCAAGGACTCGTCTCGAAGCCTTAATGTTGGAAATGTTAACCATGTATAAACCATGCTTACGTCCCAAACTCCCAATAAAAGAGATGTGAAACTGAAAGGAACAAACGACAGTTCATTATATTTGAAAAGAGAATATGGTAACTACGTACAAGTGAATATGGCGACCCAATGCTCATATTTTATAGCTTGTAAATGGAGCAAATTGGAGTATACTAAATGGAACATGAACCATAACATTCTGTACGTAGGTTTTCACTAGATTTTAAATTAAATCTCAAACTGTTCCCTGTTTTTCGTGGAAAATACCATCTTCAAAAACTTTCCTTAGCTATTTAATCCAAAATTGATAGTCTAAAGGCAATTTGTTTGTTGAATGCTGACTTGGGTTGGCTTAAATTAATTGTTATAGGTACCGTTCCCTATATATTTCAGTTTTAATAACTTGCTACGATTGACTATGTGCATTTATTAATTTAATTGATCAATGATCTAGTATCTAAGGCTAAAGGGGACAGATATAAACCTTGAATAGAAGTTAGGTGTGATTAGGAATAAAGGAGAAAACCCAGAGTTTACGAGCAAATATATGATAATCTTATCAACGTTAAGATGGCTATATCTTCATTTAAGGGTAAGATGATCTTAAAGCTTATTTAGAGTGGAAGAAAAAGATAGGATTGAACTTGACTATTATAATTACTTTAAGGAGAAGACAGTAAAGCTTATAGTAGTTAAGTTTACCACTTATATCATAATTTGGTGAGATTAGATGGATCCTAATAGGAGAAGAAATCATGAGTGACCCATAAAGAGTTGGAATAAATTGAAAGCTTTAATGAAAAAGAAGTTTATGCCAAGTCATTATTACAAAGATCTGTACTAAATAAGTTTCCAAGTTCTGTGGGCCACCTTATGTTTAAGATTATGTCTTCTAGGAACTTCAACTCCTACATCTAGTAAGGAGCATAAGTTGGGCTATGACAATGTGTGAGCCAGTATTCAGCTAAAGATGAATTTTTTGCCCTTAAATCTTCACCAACTTTATATCTTATAGATAAATCAAGTCTATATATGATGGATCCTCTATATTAACTAGTCGCATTTATATTAAATCTGGCTCTTTAAGAAGATTCATCCTTGAATATTGAACTTCTACTAAAAAGATACTTTCTCTAAAACCATGAGAATTCAGAAGAGGTTTGGATGCTTTATAAGCTTATTTCAATTTGGTAAAGAGTGCCCCTTTAACTCATAATAATTTTTGGTCATATAATGACTTCTCCAATTATATGTGACCAGTTTACATAAGTATTACATCACATAATACCTCATCTTTATATTTTTAATAGAAAAAGACACTAATACTTGCTTGTTTACTTTATTTTTTTTCGTATTCATTAAGATAGTGTAGCTTATTTGAATTAGATGCTTCATAGTTGACCAACTGAATTTCTTTACATGTGTGATGTTACTTACATTAGTGCAACTCCATTTATTAATGAACATATTACCTTATTAGGAATGTGGCATCTAGTAGGGAAGATGTTTTCTTATTACTAGTTTAACTCATTCTCTTTCATCTGAAGACTTAATGATCTCCTAGAAACAAATATATTACCTTTAATAATATACCAAACTCTACTATCACTACATTTTCTAAGTTTTTACATAGATTCCTTTTCAATTGGATCATTTCTACCTTTAGTATTGTTATACTACTTAGATTTTGGTTTGCATTAGATTAAACTCTAGGCTTCTATTCACATTAAACTCCTCTCTCTTTGGCCTAAATCTTTCCTTTTCAACCTTGAAAGCTAGATCAATTTCATCAACACTTTTGTCATTATTCTTTTCAATAAATTTCATTGAAGGTGTTGTGATGCAAGCATAGGTAGTCCAAAATAAGAGTTCTGTTGCATATAGGCTTCATAAGAGCTGGAGTTAGAAGAAATTTAAAGGTAAAACATTTATCTATAGCTGAATATGGTCCCTAACATATGCATAACTATATTGTTTATCTTCAAAAACTATAGTAAGATCCATGATTTACATCCACAAGTGTGTTTCAAGTTATGCCTTATACTATAGAGATACTTCACGATTAACAGTAACTAAACAAGCATAAATATCAACCAAATGGTGTTAACATTTCTGTAGTCAGCATAGTGCAACTTATAGTTATATCCAAAATTGTGCACATCAAAAACCTTATTTTTTATGCTTAATGTTTAAGGCATGTCACTTTTTAGTTTAAGAACTTTTCATATATTTGTTCATTAAGAGTTGTCAAAGCCTTTTTTTCCTATTCTTCATAAAACTTTGAACTTATCAAAGAATTCTTTTTTGTGGCATTTAAATACTTTATGAATTTGGACCTTTATTCTTTATAATCAATGGGTCAATTTCCTTATATATTTATTTTATCTTTCTTAAGTTTGGTTCAAACTTATTAATAGGTTTTTTTAGGGTTACTCTTATATGAGTTCATATTAGTTAGTGTTAGGGTTTGGCTCTGAATCAGGTGTGATTTTCCTTTTAATCTATGTTTTTATATCATTATCCTCTCATTTTTATTTGTATATCATTAAAAAAATCACATTCCTTGTGATTTTGTAATTCCTTCCAATGTATATGGTTCTTATAACTATAGTATCAAAAAAATATGTCAGCTTCTTCTTTAAGAGTCTTTTGTATTTATTCATCTTATGTTAGGGTTTGTATATCTCTACTTATGTGTTAGAGTTTCTTCGTTTTCATTTCTTTTCTCTCATACCATTTATATTACTGGTTCATGTTCTTATGAAAAGAAAAGAAATGAAAGAAAAGAAAATAGAAGAGAAGAGAAGAAAAGAAAAGAAAAGAATTTTTACATGAGGAAGTGTGTAAGGAAATTTATTCGCTAACTTTTTCTTGTAGCTTTCAAAGATGTATTCTAAAGGTGTTTCATCACTAAATAACAAGAAAGATAACTCGTATTTTATATAGACCATATAATAATAGTTTGAGAGGATAAATATGACATTTATCAAGATTAGAAATCAATTGATGTTGTGAGATACTTAGATAGTCAATTTACGAAGGGGACTATCACAAAGAGTTCCTAATATATATCAACAACAAAAGGGAGTTCTAAGATGATTTAAATGATAGATGACTTAGTATTTGAGGCTGAAGGGGATATATTTAGATCTCAAAGTGTAGCTAGATATAATTGGGAGTAATACATAGTGCCCAGAGTTCATAAAGTAGTTGATGAGAATCTTATCAAAATCAAAATGGTCATACCATTTTTTTAAGGTTAGGAATAGTCTTGAAGTTTATTTGGATTGGGAGATAAAGATAGAATTGACTTTTGAGTGTCATAATTACTCTAAGGAGAAAAATGTAAAATTGACAATAATAGAGTTTTTCGATTATGTCATAATTTGGTATAATTAAATTGTTACTAGTAGGAGAAGAAAACATGAGATACTTAAGAAACTTGAAATGAATTGATGGCTCTTATAAGAAAGAAAATTGTACTAAGTTATTATTATAGGGATATGTATTAGATAGCATGACAACGGTCTTGACCTGACCTCCCATAAAGTGACCTTATCTTATTTGGGTAGGCCTAAAATAATATTTTTTAATAGGATAAGGTCATGTCTTTCGAGCCAAGTTTTGGGCCAAACTTTCAAGTCTGAGCATGATCAACCTAAGTCTGGTCTGTTGACTTTATAGTGAATTTAACAAAAAATGCAATACCTAGAATTAAAGGTTGCAAAGTTTTACTCAATTATCAAAAAGTGTGGAAACTATCATAAGGGGATGAAAGAAGTCATAATCCGAGCCAATATGGGGAAAAAGAAGTGACTATGACAAGGTTCTTGAATGTTCAACAAAGATATAACTAATGTAATATAATTATAATGCTATATATAGTTTTAAAAAATGACGTTTATGGTTATGAAGGACGAAACATAACTAAATAGCAAAGGAATAACAAAATAATACACTAGAAGTAGTGATTCTTAAAGGCTAGATTAGAACAAGAATGATAAGGGTTATTTTGAAGAAAAAATTTAGTCATCTAAAGATAAGGATGATGTCTATAATCAAGGCATATGTGAAATTGATTCTTAGCCATCTTGAAATAGATATATTAAACGTTTTTAGTATTTAGAAATAGGGCATGTTGCATCCCAATTCTAAAATAAGAGGGTTATAATCATAAAGAATGATGGAAAGGTGGAAAGTGCTAGTCAATAGGATAAAGAGAAAGTTATACCACCACTTAATAGGTCTAGTGATGAGGGTATTTAGTATGTTATTAAGGGTAAGATGTTTGTTATTAGAAGGGCATTAAGTCTTTAAATCAAAAAGGATAATTTAGAGCCACAAAGGAACAATATATTTCATCCTAGATGTCACATTCATGATAAGGTATATAATATGATCATAAATAAAGGGAGTTACAATAACGTAGCCTACCTTTGTAGAGAAATTGAGTTTGCCTACTAGAAAGCAACTGTAGCCATACAAGCTTCAATAGATAAATGAATGTGGTGAGGTGAAAGTCACTAAACAAGTTCTAGTTTCCTCCTCGATTGTTAGATATTATGACTAGGTGTTATATAATGTGGTGCCTATCTATGATGAATATATTCTACTAGGGAGACCTTTGGATTTTTATAGAAGAGCTATAATAGTTAGGTTCTACAAATAGGTATTCTTTCATCATAAATCACAAACCCATTACTCTTGTACCTTTAAAACCTAAGTAGGTCTTCAAATACCAATTGAGATTAAAAAAAAAGTCATAGCAAGAAGAAAGGACGAAATATAATAAGTGTTCTTTATATTAACCATCCTATATTTGCACCTTTATCCAAAAAGGCTTATTTTTCTTTTGATGTAAATAAAGATTCAAGGACAAATCATTTAAAGAGTGGGATTATGATGTAAGAATGGGTAGTCTAAATAAGAAGTCTATTGCATGTAGGCCTGAGATGATCACAAAGGCTAAAGTTAGAGAAAATTTAGAGGCAAAACATTTATATCAAGCTAAATATGATCTTTTGACATAGACGTGGCTCATATCATGTCTACTTTTAAAAGTTATAGAAAAATCTTTGGTTTAAATCCACTTACGTTATAGGTTAGATTAGGCTCTCGTATTAATGAATTTTTTGTATCAGTTAGGTTACCAAAATTCTCTTGACAGAAAGACACCTTGTGGAAAATCATTAGGTATGAATATACTAGATACCTATGACTCGATTGTTGACGATCTACTTCTCCCATAATGATATTTATGCTACCTAGTATTGTCATAATATCAGCTAGTCCAATTCCCCAGAGATATAATAGGATCTACAATCACCAAACATGAATGTGGACATCAACTATATGAAATTAAAGTTTTTGTAGACAATATGACTAGGCCCATAGTCATAACCCATATTATGCCCATTAAAATCCATATTTTTTTGTTTAATATTTAAGATATGTTCCTTTTTATTTTTATAATTTTTGAGATATTTTTTTATTGAGAGTCACCAAAGCTTTTTTCCCTTATTCTTCACAAAACTTTAAACTTATTAAAAAAAATTATGGCATTCAAATACTTTATGGATTTGATTTTTGGTTCTTTATAATCACTAGGTCAGTTCCATATATATCAATTTTAGCTTTCCTAGGTCTGATTTAAACTTATTTATAGGTCCTATAATATATGTTCTTGGGTAGGTTCGCATAATGTTAGATTGCATATAGTATGTCTCTTCTTATTAAGAACTTGATTTTTTTTTTCTCCTTTGTAATTTCTCAAGTTAACGGGATTGTTCACAGACATGTCATTCACATTATTAATCATTATATTCATACTCTCAAATTGTTGCAACATCGCCTATATAATGTACAAGTTGTCTCTCTCCTCCTTTGATGTTGAAACTTTCTTAGTAGACATATTTGAAAGCTGTAAAAAAGGTTAGTACAGAAATTTCCTTACGCACTGCCTTATATGTTTACTCTTAAAAAAGAAAACTAAATTGTATTTCTTCTTTCATAAGTTCTTTAAAGAACCAAACAAACTCAAACAAAAATTTAAACATGTAAAATCCAAAAACTCAAGAACTATTCGTCAACATGAGGAAAAAACCTCACGGATTAAGTTAGAAATATGAAAATTGAATATGACAGAAGATTAGCAAGGATTTCAAGTATTTAGAAACAATTACTTAAGATAACCACTCATACATTATTTTATTTCCTTTTTTGCATTTCATAACTGCATGAACAATTGTTATGAATGACATGAAACAAAAGAAGTGAACAAATAAGAAAAGGAAATTAGAGTGGGGAAACCTTAATAATAAAAAGATGACGAAATATCATTTAAAATACTTTTAAAATAATACAATGTAATATAATGAAAATGAAATGACAAAGAGCATGATTTTCTCCTTTTTACAAAGAAATATAATAGAATTTGAATGATCGAAAAACAAAAATGGTAATAACACCTGATTTAGAGCAAACTTGTATTACTAATTAACGAAAACCCACCAAAGAATATACCATAAAAAATCTATGAACAAGTTTGAATCAAATTAAAGAAAGTTAACACATATTTATAAAAGAATTTACCTATTGATTATAAAGAATCAAGAATCAAATTCATAAAGTATTTGAACATTATAAAGAAAGAATTCTTTCATAAATTCAAATTTTTATAAAGAATAAAAGAAAAAGCTCTGGCAACTCTTATTAATAAAATATCTCAAAAACCACATAATTGAGAAGAAACACGTGTTACATATTAAACAATAAAGACTAGGATTTTAATGATTAAATTGAATGCATATGATCTTGGCCACAACTGTAGGATAAGTTATGTTAGTTATGGATAATTTGATGCCATTAGCCATGGTCTAGACTTATATGTGTCTGAGATGGTGGATTTTCATGTAACTCTTTGAAGGTTGGTATAGTTTAGGACATGCTTATGTTTGAGATAATGAATCTTATTGTAACTTTGTGAAGTTGGACATGATTTGGGCCACGCTCGTATTATAGGTTATATGCTTGGAACTTTAACTCATGCATTTAAAGAATGGCACCAGCTAGGCCAAGCTTGTGTATAAGCTTATGTTCAACAAAAGATGAACGTTTTACCCATAAATCTTCTTTTATCCCAATTTTTATAATTAACTCAGTTCTATATGCAATGGATCCCCTATGTTGGCTAATTGTGTATATATCACCCAATTTCCTTAGAAGGATGTTGAGAGAAATAAAATTAAAGTAGTGTCTTATAATTAGCAACTTGATGTAAGCTCAAGTACACACACATCCTAATATTGTCTTTACGATTGGTTTACTTGGTAGATAATTGAGTGATCTTAGACAAAGTTATTAGAAAATGACTAAAAAATATTGAATTATCTTTAGGATACCAAGGATCTTATCTGACATATCAATATATTGACACTCTTGAAGTTGTTCGTTTCAATGACTTCAGTTATATAGGTGGTGTCAATTTGTCAATAATAAGAAATCCCTATAGAGGAGCTATTTCATAAAAAATCTCAAGTAGACAGTGATAGCTTTTTTGACTATAAAGGCAGAGTATATGGCAAGTTATGAGGCTAATTGTTATGCAATATAGCTTTGAAACTTCGTTTCAATATTGAAAGCTATGAACTCCATTTTGAGACCATTGAAATTGTCTTATGATAATTTTTCAGTTGTATCTTTCTCTCCTAACACTAGAAGCTCTTCTCGATTTAAGCATATTGACATTAAATTTTACTTTATCAAATAGAAAGTTGTAAAATCTCCCATTACTATTGAGCAAAAGCCTTTAAGTAGTATGTTGGTATTTCACTAACCAAAGGCTCGCCTATTTGTGTGTTTCAAGAACATGTCTCCCATATAGGACTATTAGGAGCCTAATTTCTTTGTTTCAGCATGAGCTTCCATTTTTATGTATGTTTATTAGGATGGCTTGAATTTTTTATAACACATGTACATATATTATGGATGTTTGTTACTTTGTGACATTTTGTAACTTTATATTGCTGATGAATGACAAAATTGATGATGTTCAATATGTTGAATATATATTGATGTTATTATCATACTGCTGGATTAATAACTACTAATTATGTACATGTCATATATTCTATCAGTGTGGTAGTTGTGCATAAATAGTTTCTCTATGCATATTGTTATAAAAGCATTTCGATAAGATTATGTAGTCCAAAGTGGGAGAATATTGAATTTAATGTACACTAACATAAACTTATAACAATTAATATCTCAATTATGTTCATGTGATAGTTGAGTCATATATGAGATGGACATTATATTGCTTACCATACTATAAGCTCTTGGGTCCATTCTTTAATATGCCTCCAAGCCCACTTATTGGGGTTATGGCCTACTATAAAATGACATTTAACCTAATTGATGTATTCTTACTTATTGCTAAGATTGTAGGTGTTGTGATAACACGTGGAAGGAGATGATGAACTGGATTCAAACAATCATAGTTTTCTTTCCATTAAATTTGTTCTTGTCTTACAACAATTTATTAGGTGATGATAGCTTCTAACCAATTTTCACCATTTTAAAAATGTATTCTTCTAATTTGATTGTGTATACTTACTTCAAAGTTACGGAATATCAATTGGTTAATTGCATTATTAAATGTATTGTTATTGTGCTAATGTTGTCCATTTGATGGCCATTATTTATTGATAAAATCCGACACGGGCCTCTTTGCTAACCCCATGTCAGACGACACAACACGGGGCTTGATCAATCAACTGAGGCAGAGAATAAACACAGAACCGGGCTTCTTCTTCCAAGGCGACAACACGATCTTCTGTACGTTTGTTGCACGCTTCTAGAGGTCCAACTGTATCGATCTTGATGTCTAATGGGCCTATTGATGTCCCTTTCGCTGCTATCCCGGCCATGCTGGTGGAAAAGCCATTTTAAATATTATGTTTGGGACGAGCAACCCTGGTTCTACTTGACAACGTGGTTCAATTCTTAGTGATCTTGAATTCCTTACACATATGATGCTTAGTAGACATATTTGTGTGTATTTCAGCACACAAAGCTGTTTACAACGCATTTGATGCAGAAGCATACGAAAAAGTTTTGCCTACGCATTAGAACAAATGGATCACATTAAATATCTTTTTACCCTATTCTATAGAGAACCATGAATTATAATTAAGAATAGTATATATCGATGTTTGGATATCACTTTAATAATGAATTGTTTCGGATAAATTTGCAGTTCCTTGAGTACTTGCTAGTGTGGAAACTGGTTTACTATAGACGGCAATGTTTCTTCGGATCCTGCTTCTTAGTGATAGAGAAATCCGAGTTCAAAACAATATTAATATATCGTTTATTTCAGCTGACCATTTTACAATGACAAAACCTAGAGTCATATTTCCCATGTTCATACTTCTTCGGATACCCTGAAAGCAGGATTCTGAATCTTTATAAGTGTGAAATGCTAGTGAGTCGTATCTTCTTCCACAACTCTCCAAGAGTCAAAGGTACATATGGGATACGAAATGGCCTAGAAACACTTGAAAAACGAGCATCATACGTCTTTTCCCAGTTTTGCGCGGTACTGACTGTCGCAAGCCAATTGGTTAATCTGAAGTATTGGGATGTGTTACTCTTATCTGAATCAAGATTATTTTGTTCCTCGGATCCATATAAAGGAATCATCTTAAAGTAATGTCATATGTCCCAATTAATTAGGTCAACGTTGACGATAATAATGCATCACTGCATTCGTTTTTATCCTTATCTAATCATAGCAGATGACCAATTAGGTCGGGATTGATCAAAAATGAAAGCTACACGTGATATTTGACATCTTTCCTTCATCTGCCAATGACATTCTAGGCATTTATATCAAACCCTTCAAAATGTGTTCCGTGATTGTCCACGTTTGCTCAGCAGTGCTGCATTAGGTACGATAAGCTTTGTCATCAAGGGTACTGCGACCTAATTGCTGAAGGAAATAATTGAGATGCTGAAGCAAAGTCTGTGATAAGCCAGAAATTAACAATGGCATGCTTATCACGTAGGAATCTTTCAGGTTTTATGGACTCAGTGATCAGTTACTGATTGAAGTGAGAAAATAACATACGGATTTCTACTATATATGTTATTCTCTAAACTTGTTTTATACCCTCGCTGACAAGTCAAGGAGTGTTTGTCAGAATAGTTCAGAAATGGGGAAGGATCAAGTAGGTATGTTCACGGTTCCATGTGCACAGCTCTCAGGGCCTGGCATTGACGCTGAAAGCCCCTCGAAAGGTAAATGACTGAGCTCGGCATGTGCGAGATCAAGACAGAAACATTGTAGAAGTAGCATGGCACTGATTGTGACATTTATACCATATCCAAATTTCATGATTGCTGGCTTCTCTGGCTCCGAGAGGAACCCTACTGACGAGTGACCAATCTCCAAAATCTACATTATTGTGACGATATATAGACAAGTACCATTTTGGCGTATTATATTCCAGATATCGTTTTTCTTTCCTTCCTCTAATCTTTTGTGTCACGAAAGCATTTCCTCATGCTCATTGCGCCACAGCCATGCACGTTTTAGCTTTCAACTTCGCTTTTAAGTCACCTTGGGTTCTAAAACTAATAGAAGGAAATTAAAGAAAACGAAATGGACAAGATGAAAGCAATTAAATCAATTTAGATTCAACAGCCTCATTATTTCGGATGGTTTAGACTTCGTTTCCAACACTACATATTCCATATTCGGCTTGAGTTTGAAGCTTTCTTCTTTAGAGACCAAACTTTGGATAGGATTGAAGATTTTTGGGTGAGCAATGGTGAACAAGATAAAGAGTTAATTACGTGGAGAGGATATTCTTTTTCTTCTTTGCTTTTTATTATTCGTCTTTTTTACACTTGATAATGAGTAGTATAAGAAGAAAGCCTTCGAAAATGCTGACTCTGTCTCTGTGGAGATGACGATATGCTTCAGATGCCCATCCCATGACTACTTAATCCTCGGCCCCAATTCCATGGTCACATCTTTTCCCCATGTTCTGAATAATTCCAGCTTGCAAGGGCTTGTCCTGTTTCATCTCTCCACATTTTTTAATCCAAGGATGAAATCCACATTTTAATAATTATTATATTATTAAAATTATTAAAAATGTCAAAGAAGTTATTACTTAATAATTGAATAATTATTATAATTAATTTGATTTAATTACTTTACATACCATAAATTATTGATTGGTGTGTATGTGTAATTATGATGATTATAAAATCACAAAAATAATAGTCATACAATTAAATCCTTTATAAAAATTATATGATATATTCACTTTATATTCTCACCAAAATTTAATTAATAATTAATTGTTCAATTATTAAATACTTAATAAAATTCTTCTCCTCATTTCTTCTGTCTTCCTAATTAAATTAGGTTAAACTTGCCCTTCAGAACGAGATCTCCTGCTCTTGACTCTTCTCCACGATCATATGAAACTTGATTGCGGAAAAGCAAAGAATCCCAGAGAGACACTTGCGAGTGGAATTGTTACTTGTAGACTATCACTCATTTTCCTTTTTAAAGTAAAATCCCAGTTGTCAAAGTAGAATGCAATAATTAGAAAACAAAATAATAATATATGGTTGAAGTCTTCCTAATGTGTTGCAATTGATTAACCAACTACCTAAATCACATTAAGGGAAAAAGCGTTAGGTCATGACTAAAAGCTGGCTATAGATATTTCCTTTTTTATTTTTACAATTGCATTGCAGCCCCGTTGCAATTGGATTTTTTTTTTTTGGCTCTAATCACCTAATATGAGTCTAATTACTTGTTCAAACATGCTTGTCCTTTGGTAATCAAATACTTAAACAATTCGTGTGTAGTCTCACTATATTTGAACTTATAAAGGTTCAAAGCTGCTAGAGTAAAATGTCATTAACTGATACGCCCTTCATCAGGTATCTAACCCACCAGCTTAATTATACTTATTCTCTTTGAGCTAGAGCAAAATTGATAAAGCTCATCCCTCTACCAATTTAAAAGCTTTACGTTTGAAATGGCTAGCTGTTGCGAGAAGGTTTGTTATTAGTTAAGGCTTATTAAAAATATGGGGCCAGAAAAAACAGTGCTTACTATAGTGGCTGAAGAGCTGGTGTTTATCATTAAAACTGATCTGGTAGGGAAGCTTGACGCCCTATACTATACGTTAACTGCCTTGTCTAAAGAATACTGAGACACGGCATGTGTTTCCCTCAGGAAAACTTAACTGTGTACATGATATGTTGGTGCTCTTTGTTTCATAATTGTCCTCCAAATTGTAACTTTATAGGATACCCTAACCCGCACATTAGTTCTACGCCAGTTTTGGAACAAAGGAACAAGCATATAATCCATTAGACATCTATGCCCCACAAAACTTATATAGCTTCGTGTATACCTCTTCGCATATACATTCTTACTAACAACCTATTTGTCTTTTTTTTTTCCCTTTTTGCTAGTAAGTAAAGGATTTAATATCATTAACTATAAAACTTAATGCATTTTGAGTTATAAATCATTCTTTTCATATAAAATTTTGTTTCGTAACCTTAGGGACAATTAAATTTAAGATTCATTCAAATTAAACTAAAAAAGACAAAAGTCAACATATCCAGTGCATAAGACTCCTCGTTTTGTGGGAATATAGAGAGGGTCATATTGTATGTAACCTTTCATTTATATTTTTACAAAGAGACTATTTCTGTAACTTGAATCTGTCAACTTATGGTCACAAAGGAGTAACTTTAACAATTGTTCTAAGGCTAAACTTTTTCAAATTAAACTATTATAAAAATTATTACTGATTATTTTAATTGTGCTTTAAATTTTCTAAATCTAAAGTAGAATTATAAGTATAATTTTGTGACTAAAAATTATATAAATGTTAAGAAAGTATATCTTTAAGTAACTGATAAAGTTACTCCTTTGTAACTGTAATGTCAACAGTTTGAGTCATTGAAGTAACCTTTTTGTAAAAAATACCAAGGAAAGACTATATATAATTAATGTCCTTCTCTTAACTCTCGTAAAACGGACAGCTTTGTGCATTAGAATTCGTTAACATTTTGACTAAAAATTTATATTTAAGTGAGTAACGCTTTAGATATTTTTTTATATTTAAAGACCTCTACTACGACTAAGGGTGCGTTTGGTTCAGCTTTTAGCAGGTAGATAAGCACTTTTTTTCACTGCAAAAGCTATTTTAAGAAAAAAAATGAGTGTTTGGCTGTAAACTTTAAAAGCACTTTTAGAGTAGCAATAGCTTTTTTAAAAGCTAAAATACAGCTTTTTCAAAAGCTCAAATTTGGAGCTTTTCAAAAAAGCACTTTTTTAGGTAGATTTTTTATATCAA
>JANIIA010000010.1:35321954-35333350 GCA_027478495.1 Erythroxylum alaternifolium | reverse complement strand
ATAATAATAATAATAATAATAATAATAATAATAATAATAATAATAATAATAATAATGCCCATTAATTATGAAATAATTAACTATTCGATTAATTTAACTTTACTTAATAGCATAATTAATTAAATTATATTTTAATTTAAAATAATTACACAATTGATAAAAATTTTATTTACTGATTATATAAAGAACTAATTAATTGTTAGCACATTTATTTTCTTTTTTATTGTTTAAATTAAATATCATTAAAATTTTGTTGATTGAAAGTTTCTTATATTATTAATAAACACTATCTTTGTAACTGTTATCACTAAGTCTATATATTAAAAAGCCATAGGCATGCATTTTAATTTGTACTTTATATTATGCATGCATAATTGTGACTTATTGGTCACAACCTTGCGTTTTTTTATACTCTAACTTTTATTGTTACACGCCTAACGCATCATGACTTCTTCACTTTTTTGTGTGTAACTATTAGTCTATATATTAAAGAGTTAATTTAATTAAATATTAATTATAATTGTCATAATTATTAATTATATATTGTTAGTCACCATTGTAACATGTTATAATTATTACTTATTAAACTTTGTTTCCAAAATTTTTTTTCATAACGAATTAACCTGGATTCTTATTCAAATGATCCATAGGATGCACCAAAGTTGGGTGGCTTAATTTATTAAACACATTGTCTCTTGTATATCCATTAGAGGAAGCACTCGAAGCAAATTAAAAACTTGTAATCGCAAATAATTACATTGTAGACTCTTTTTTTTGTCTTATTACGCTGCATATGGTTACTGTGATCTATATACTGAGACAAAACGAAATAAAAATTTAGAGATAGAACATAAAAAAAATTGGAGACAGTGAGGTGTTTGGTTGTAATGAACAAAAAAGATAAAATTATGTATCTTGAGGACAAAAATGTGTTTGATTGCAGTTGACAGAACATAGAAAACAATGTCAATGACCAAAGTACCCCTGTAGTATAATATGATTGGAAATATGTAATTCATTAATTATTTTAAAACGAATGATTTGTATTAGTATTGTTTAATTGTATCTATAAATAAGGAATTAAAAAAATGAGGAACCTAAAAATTTAATGAAATGAGCTATTAAATAGCAAAAAATTTGTATAAGTTAACAATAAAATGAATTACGTAAATATTTTTTTATAATTGTATCAATATTTTTTAATCATATTTGTATTTTTAATTACGATGAAATAAAATGAAGAACTTATATATTTAATGAAATGAGAAATCTAAAAATTTAATGAAATGAGTTATTGAATAAAAAGAATCCTACAAGTTAGAAATTCTAGTACATAATAATTTAATAAAACATCTAAGCATTTATGGAATTGATTACATAATAGGTTAAAGATATATTTAAGCCTTATATTTTATTTAAAATGTCTTTTTTGCTATTTATAGTAATAATATGGGGGTATTTTTGTCCAACAGCCCGCGTGTTTTGTTTCTGTGACAGGCACAAGAAAGTTGTGCCATAGTTTTGGAAGGAACAAAAAAATTGTGTTTTTGTGAAATAGAGACGGAACAAAAATGGGCAGTGTCAACAACCAAACACTGTTAGACACAAGATTTTTGTGTTTTGTTATCTGTCTCCACCTACGGAGACATCAACCATACGCAGTATTAATGTTGAATGACAAAACACAATAAACATACATTTATAATTTCATGCACTTCTTAACTCATTTATATCTCAAGTATGGAAAATGATAAATTTTAAAAATCCATTTTTGATAAATTACAACAATAAAAAGTGTAAAGTAAGCTACTCATGATTATATCAGTGTTATCTAACCTTGTTTATTTAATAATAAGGATTTTTCCTATCTCAAAACAGAATGTGACATTACATAGAATTCTTACCAAAGTTGAGGATTTTATTTTTTCAATTATTTTCTCTGTGCAAAATACCTGATAAATAATTTTCATCAGTTTTGATTTGCATAACTGTCACGTCACGAACTTGTCAATCGCCGCATTTAATCTTTTAAATGTATCATTTTATGAAATTGTTTTTCCTAACCACATTTAACCTTATTTTTTTTAGGTTTTCTTCTTGTTCATTCTTGCGTTGTTCATTCTTGCACTATTCAGGTATGTTTAATTTTGTCAAAAATTTCATTATATAAAATTTCATTGTATTCGTCCCATTTATCACCTTTTCAATAATATGATAATTACCTTCTTTCTTAATTTATCCATATTTAATAACTTAAATACACAATTTTACTTTTTAATATACTCACTTACTGGCATGGATTAACCTTTTTATCTTTCTTCTAATCCTTTATTGATCTTATGGTATAGTCAACCAATATTATTATTCAAACTTTTAAAATTCTTACCTTCTTTTTTAAATGTATGGTTTTTTAGATGTATTTTGTTACGTTAACCAATATAGGAGATATTATTGCTTCATTATAAGCTCTTTATTAAATATATGGTTTGTTAGCTGTACTGTTTTATATTCACTGATAAAGTTGACATTATTGCTTCATTTTTTTTGTCATGTTATATTTTGACATTTTTAAATTATAGGCAACATTTATTAATGTAACTAAGCCTTGTTGAATAATATTAATAATATTTATTTATTTATATCTCATTCAATAATATTAATAATATATATATTTATATATATCTTTAGTTGTACTTGCCTTAATATTTCTCAACTATTTTCAGTACAGATATTTTAATATTTTAAAAAATATATTATTAATCGATATATAAAAAGGTAAATGTTGTTTGCATTTAGATATGGATAAAAATGCGAAGAGGCGTCAAAAGTATGCTAAAATGCCAGAAAATAAAAAAAGAATTCCTACGACGACTTAAAGAAACTCATGCTGTAAAAAATAGAAACGCTACTTTGCCTGCGCTTTGACAAACAATTGGAGATCAACATTCCTATTCTATCATTGACAGTGAACCTTCTCCTAGCCAACTTTTTATTCATCAATCTAATAGTCAGCTACCACAAAATTGATCTTTCGATTTTAATGTAAATCATGTTGACGCAACTCATTCCTCTATCCAACTAGAATAAATTGTTCAAACAACATCAACATTTGAGGCATCTAATATGACATGTGATAATTCAAATTGTCCAACTGTATCTTCGTTTCTAGTTCAACCTAACTTAGTGATATTTGTTGAAGATCAAGGTATAAATTTTTTTACCTATATTTATACTATTTTTAATATTAATACTTCACGAGCTGATCATCTTATTTTTATATGTTCTAAGGGATAAATTGTCATCGTTCTTCCACAAAGTTAGTGTCCCTGCAAAATTTACCTGTTGAGCCTTAATAACTATGTTTTGTTCCAAATTGTCAACATTGTTATGCAAAGAGTTTTTATCTTGAACTTTTATCATTTTGTTGTTTATTAGGACAAATTTCAATTGTTGCTCCTGAAATGTCGTATGCTTTGAAGCGATTATTTATTAGCAACGATGAAGAATCAGAACACTTCAAAAAGAATATTTGTGCATATAATAACAATGTAGCTTTTACTTCCTATAGAGCTAGGTATGATCGAGAATTAACAAAAAATAAGAAAGAGATTTATACGTTTCGTGTTCAAAGTCAAGTTTATCATTTTATTGACAGTTTAGTTCCAACAATTAATAAGGTATCTGGCATTCAACTCTATTTCTTTAATACTGATGAGGAACTAAAAGGAAGGACTGACAGTTGTGATAAACTTTGCAAGGATACATTAAAATTGATTATGACTATTCTATAGGATAATCCTTATGCCAAGTTCTTTTGAAGTCTTAAAGACATTCCATCACTTGAGAATCATGCAATAATTCTGAGGTGTTATCCTGGCCTTGATCAACATGTTTATAATCTTCCTGCTACATCATAAGTGGCTGCTATATATACTGAGACTGATGATGAAAAAATTGATAAATGTCCACACATCCAAGTATATACTCACTCGGGTACAAGTTATAGAATCCAGCCTTACTATGCATGTTATGACTCCCTTCAATATCCTCTTTTATTTCCTCGTGTTGAATCTGGATGGCATCGTGGAATTAAGCGTTTTATTTCAAAGAGAAATAGGAGCAATGTTTTAGATGAAGGAAATGATGTTCATTTCAACTCTTTTACTGATCCATCTGAATTGTTCACTATAGAAAATACAGGCAAGTTTGTCTTTTCGTTTAATCATTTTTTAAATATTATTTAATTTCACCTTTTTATTTATGAAATTCATTTTCTTTACTATCACTTGCTGATCAAGAATACTGTGAAGATAGTTTTGTTTCTACTAGATAATATTATTATTATCGACTCTAAATGAGAGAAAATGATGAATCTATGTTGCCTCACAGCTTAAGACTGCTTCAACAATTTGTTACGGCTAATTATATAAAGATTGAAACATTTTCAACTTGATTTCCATGGAAAAAGACAAAACGAAATACGAACAGAGATACTACAAGGTGTTTTGGATAGTATTACTGTTGGTCAAACAGAAGGTTCTAGAATTGGTCGTCAAGTTATGCTCCCAGCTTCATTTGTCGGTGGTCCAAGAGACATGAAACGATATTGTCTTGATGCAATGACTCTAGTACAAAATTATTGTAAACCAGATATTTTCCTCACCATGACTTGCAACCCTATGTGGAAAGAGAAATAAGATAATCTTAAATTTCATGAAAAGCCACAAGATAGACTGGAATTACTCGCCAGAGTATTCAGAGCAAAATTTGAAATTCTTAAAAATGAGTTGTCAAAGAAACAAATCTTTGGAGATGTGGCCGCATTTGTTTATGTTATTGAGTTTCAGAAGCATGGATTCCCTCATGCTCATTTATTGCTGATACTTAAGTCATATTATAAATTGGTAAATCCAGATTCTTATGATCAAATCATATCCGCTGAAATACCAAATCTTGATCAAAATTCACGATTATATTCTCTTGTTATTAAGCACATGATTCATGGTCCTTGTGGTTTTATAAATAAAGATTGCCTTTGCATCAGAAATAATATGTGCAAAAACCATTATCCTAAGAATTTTGCTCCTTTCATTGTTCATGGTGAAGACAGTTATTCATGTTATAGACGAAAAGATGATGGCAGGAAAGTCAAAATTTCCAGACGTGAGGTTGATAATAGGTGGCTAGTTCCTCACACTCCGTACCTCTTGATGCTAATTGATTGTCACATAAATGTTGAAATATGTTCAATTGTTAAGCTTGTTAAATGCTTATACAAATATGTCTTTAAGGGCTATGATCTTGTTAGTTTTAGTGATGTTGATCAAGAAACTACAGCTGATATTGATGAAATTAGTAATTTTCAAGAAAGTCGCTAGATTTCACCTCCTGAAGCTTTGTGATCTATATATGAATTTCGTCTAGCAGAGATTAATCCATCAGTTTATATACTTCAGGTTCATCTTCCAGATCAGCAGTTTATTTCCTTTGACAGAAATGTAGATTTGTTTTATTTGTTGAGGAAAATTAACTTCTCAAAAACAATGCTAATTGAATTTTTCAAGATGAATTTGACAAATAAAAAGGCAGAAGAGATTAAATGTTTGTATAAAGATTTTTTGGAACATTTTGTTTGGAATCGATA
Organism: Erythroxylum alaternifolium; assembly: GCA_027478495.1. Lineage (NCBI taxonomy): Eukaryota > Viridiplantae > Streptophyta > Magnoliopsida > Malpighiales > Erythroxylaceae > Erythroxylum > Erythroxylum alaternifolium. The sequence continues at coordinate 35,327,706 of JANIIA010000010.1, read as the reverse complement.
GACAAAAACATGGTCAAAAAGAAGTCGAAGGAAAGTAATAGGAAGATTGATTACTGTTGATCCTGAAGAAGGAGAAAGGTATTACTTAAGATTGTTACTCACACATGATAAAGGACTGACATCATTTGATGACTTATTAACTGTTGATGGTGAGAAAAGAAGCTATTTTAGGGAGGCTGCGCTGTAGTTAGGATTGCTAGCGTCTGATTTTTATATATAGCAAAGTTTAGAGGAAGCTATTATGTTTCAAATGCCAGCATCACTTAGACTTTTATTTGCTACACTCGTGTTCTATTGTTCGCCAACAAATCCAAAGCATCTCTGGGAAACATTCAAAGATGATCTTTGTTCTTACTACCAATATGCTTCTCCTTATAATGCATACACATCTGATCAAATTACAAAGATGGCCCTTCAAGAGATTAATAAATCTCTAGAGCAAATGGGGAAAAGGTTAAGTGATTACCATTTTGCTGATCATCAGTTTGATGTTGATTATCTCCAACATCAAACTAAAGAAATACAAAGTGAGAATAATATACAGGTTGATCCAAAAGACCTATTATTACAGTCAAGGTTGAATAACGAGTAGAAATACATATTTCATTTGATTTTGGATTCTGTTTTGGCATCAAGTGGTAGGAGTTTTTTTATTGATGGTCCTGGTGGAACTGGGGAAGACTTTCTTGTATCGAACTCTCCTTGCAAATTTACGGTCATAGGGACATATTGCAATTGTTGTTGCTACATCAGGTGTTACAGCATCAGTCCTTCCTGATGGTAGGATAGCTCACTCGAGATTTAAAATCCCACTTGATTTTTTAAAGGAAAAAGTTTGTCAGTTAAGTAAGCAAAGCAGTATTTCAAAATTGATATTTGAATCTAGTCTTATCTTATGGGATGAGGCTTCTATAGTAAAACGAGAAGCCATTGAAGCATTTTATGATTTACTTCAAGCTATCATGGACTCTAATCAACCTTTGGAGGAAAAATTGTTGTATTTGGTGGTGCTTTTTATCAAACCTTACAGGTTATTGACCAAGCTACAAAACAACAACTAATTGATTCAAGTCTTCTAAATTCACATCTTTGGTGACATATGCGTAAATTCTCTTTGACAATAAATATGAGAGCTACGTCAAGTCTAGCTTTTTGTGAATTTTTATTACGCATAGAAGAAGACACTGAGCCAGTTGATGAGCAAGATTAAATATCCTTACCAAAATAACTAGTTATTCCTTATCATAACAAGGATGAGTCTCTTAACAGGTGAACAAATTTTTCATTATATATTTTTGCTAGCGATGTTATTTATTTTAAACGAATTACAATTACATGTTTCTAATGCATCATCACCTTCACCAGGTTACTTCAAAACGTCTTCCCTGACCTAAGGTTGTATTCATCTGATCCATATCAAATGATAAATATATGTGTATTGTGTCCAACAAACGACTGTGTTAACGAAATTAATGACATGATGATCAACAAATTGTCAGTAAATGTCCATTCATACATGAGTTTTGACAAAACGGTTGATCGAAGGCATCAAGCAGATTATGAAGATTTTCTCAATTCTTTAAATCCTAAAGGCTTACCTCCACACAAACTGTTTCTCAAAGAAGGCTCCCCAATTATGCTTTTGAGAAATTTGAATCCAATTGAGGGACTATGCAATGGGACAAGGTTGATATGTAGACAATTAAAAGACTATGCAATATCTACAGAAATTGTCTTTGGACCTCACAAAGGGAGATTAGTTTTTATACCTAAAATTTCTTTGCAATCTTCAGAGAACGAAAAAATGGAATATTCCTTTTGTCAGAACACGATTTCCTATTCGTTTATGTTTTACAATGACCATAAACAAATCCCAAGGTCAAATACTTAATTATGTAGGAGTTTATCTCCGTTAGCCTGTAGTCTCACATGGACAGCTATATATGGTTCTGTCAAGAGCTTGAACTCCTGCATCAGTTAAGGTTCTGATTATTCCAGGAACTTTTGAGTCTTCAAAGCTTGATCAAAAGACAAGACATATTGTGTTCCATGAAATATTTGAATTAGTCAAATTATAAAGTATAGAACTATCAGAAGGTATATTCATTGTTTTGTTCAAGTTGATATAATTTCATTCCATATATAGAAAATTTATTTTTTACCTTATTATTTTATTAAATTAATTATTTTAAGATGGAAAAGAGTTTATTGATCAAGGATATTTTACCCGGTGCTCAATGGTGGTCATGTGAAATTATTGTCCAAAAAAAACATGTTGTCACATCACTAGGCACGCCATCGAAAAGACAAAAGTTTATCTTTTTTATTTTAAGGTATAACAATTATACTTTCTTCATTCAAAATCTTCCTTCTTTCTTACTTTATTATTAACAATTTCTTTATTATTAACAGGGATCATAGGTTGAAGGTATTATATTTAACATTGATATTCAATGAATGAGTCATATTTTGCAGCCATATAAAAAATATATCATTTGTAATGCCATTGTGAAGGTAATTCCACCTCAATACCAAACTGAAGACTTAAAAATACAGTGAATTATTACAAGTCGCACTATTATTGAACCTGTACCAGACGATGACAACATCATCCCCGTGAAATTTAACTATACACCTTTCACGAATCTTATCAACTATATAAACGACAAGGAAAAATCAGTTGGTTAGATCCTCTATCTATTTCTTTATACAACGTTGACTATTTTTTCCTATTATATCTGACGATAGTTATATTTTACACATGATAGATATTTTGTCTCTGGTTGTTGAAGTCTTGGATCAGAAAGAAATCAATAAAGATGGGAAACTTTCGACCGTGCAAAAATTTGTTCTTACCAACAAACAGTATTTTACATTTTCTGTTATTCTTTATAATTGGTAAAACCTCATATAAGTTCCCTCTCTTTCTTGACATTTATTTTCTATATTAGGCAACAAACAATTTTACTGTTGATGTGGAATTCTTTTGTTATTAACGAGGGCCAACAAATTATCGAATCCTTATATTCTTATCCAATAATTGTGTGTCGCAGGCCAAAAGTCAACTTCTATAATGGTTTTTTTTCTTTATCATGCTTTTACATTTTATTAGTTATTCTTCTATTTTATTTTTACCTTACAATTGAAAAATTTTAGGTGTTGCATTATCCACCTGGTTTGACTTGGCAATTCTTATTGATCCATTGATACAAGAAGTTGCGGATCTTAAAAATTAGTATTGCCATATTTTTCATCTTTGCTCCAACAACTAATTAAATTATATACAAATTTTATAATATTTTAATGCTTTTGTATTTATAATTATTATCTTTCAGGGCAAAATGAAATAATAAAGAGCTTAAAAACCTTATTAACGAGTAAGCTTATGAGATATAATCCTGATATATCTTTTGGATCACATCAAAAAATTATGAAAATCATCTTCTTGAAGTTTACTAGTAAGGTAAATACATTTTATATTCTCATACACATTGTTTATTTGATATTAAGTTTTTAATAAAAATCTTATTATATGTTTCTAGACAGCATGGATTAAAGCTAATATTTCCTTCCAACATATCCTCCAAAAGATATATCTTTTGGATCACATCAAAAAATTATGAAAATCATCTTGTTGAAGTCTACCAGTAAGGTAAATACATTTTATATTCTCATACACATTGTTTATTTGATATTCATTTTTTAATAAAATCTTATTATATATTTCCAGACGGCATGGATTAAAGCTAATATTTCCTTCCAACATATGTTGCAAAAGTACTGGTATATGGCATGCAAAAAATGCTTTCGTTCTACAGCTACTACTTATAGAGTTCCATTCACTTGTAATTCTTGTAGAGAGAAACTTCCGCCTGAACCCAAGTTTTTCTTTTTCTCTTTTCTCTTTTCTCTTTTCTCTTTTCAATTTACTGCCCTTTTCTTCTAAACTGTATATGTGCAAGTGTCACGGGGTGACATAACATGTCACACTCGTGATTTTAATCTCCTTTTTTTGAGATGTCACGGGTATGACATAACATGTCACACCCGTGATTTTAATCTCCTATTTTTTTCTTTTATAACAAGCTTTCAATATATCTAATTAGCATATATATTCTCCTTAACTTTTGGTTGCAAATATAGATTCCCCTATGACGTGGATTTGACTAACGTATCAGAACTTCTATTTTTGGTGAATTTGGTGAAAAACTTTTGAATTTTACTGCAATTGAAGCTATGCAATATTATCACCAGGTAATTTTTTTTGACTTACTACCGATGCGATATAATATAACAAGAATTATAATATCTTTATTATTTGACTAATAATTAATATTTTTACCTTCCCGTAATAAGAGTATCGAACTTCCTCTAGAAAAGATGCATGCAAAATTGAAAACCAAGACATTTCTTCTTCATATCAAATCTATAAATGTTCAATCACTATATGGAAGACAACGGTTCACTGTTATCTATTACCGTGAAATTGATGACAATGAATTACAAAAGGCTTCAACTTTAATTGGAAAAAAAAGATGGAATTTCAACTGGCGATCAAAATAGCATTGTTGACATTATACCTACACCTATTTTAGGTATTCATCATTATTTATTCTTTGAATTTGGTATTTTTCATTATTTATTCATTTAATTTTTGAGTTTTTATCTTTATCAAACTATGTAAACTTCCTTTTTACTTTAATTATATTATCATTCATTATTTATCTATCTAGTGTTTTTATCAAAAATATTAATGTTGCCTTATATATTATGTAGTTGATATGCTTTGTTTTAAATATTTTTAGAAGATATTGTTGAATCTTCTTCAAGAGTCAGACAATGCCTTCATAAAAGATTAAGCGAGAGTGAACCCACATCGGCGTCAAATGCAGATGTTAACGACAACAATAAAAAACCCAAATTGTCATAGGCTCCTTTTTTTCGAGCAAATTAATCATGTAACTTTCATACCTTTTCTGCTTTAATTTCTTGTTTTGTTAAACTTAAAAATTATAGATAACTGCATGATGGCTTTTTTTGTTAAATGACAACCGTCGCTAATATTTTATTCCTTGAATTATAACCGTGACTTATTTGTGGCATCTCACAATTGTCTTTATTAAAATCACACACATTCATAAAATAATTATTCAAAATTCATTGACATCTCAACATATCAAAAGAAACCGTTTTCTTTACTTTTTATTTATTTGTTCTTTTTTAACATGTCTTGTTTTGTCTTGCATTTTCATTTTTATCACATGTTTGCAATATAGATTCTTCTAAATACAACATCATTTCTATTTTTGAAATGTTACTTTGATTTTAGCAGTACTGTTAATATTATATACGATTTAATTATTTCTACATAAATAACCTTCTTAAATATATATAACAAACTTAAATTTTTTTTCAAAACTATAATCTTTTTTTAAAAACTACTCAAGAAATCATCAATTAGTTTTTAAAATATGCTATTTTATATTCACAAATGGTAACTTCATCAAATGCACACTCTTCACACAAAAGAAAAGAAGAACAAAAAAGAGCATTTTTAGCCTAACCAAATAGGTTGATTACACAACTAATTAAAAAAGTAAATATTCTGAACTATTTAAAAGAACATTTTATCTATTTGTGATGTAACACCCCAACTCCCGCTGAACCCGAACCCAATATCGAAGGTGATACCCGGATCCGTGCCCCGCGAGGGTGGCGTGTCACATCACTTAACACTTAACACTGATCATTC
>JANIIA010000010.1:35296361-35315398 GCA_027478495.1 Erythroxylum alaternifolium | reverse complement strand
TCTACTGTATGAAGCTCTTTTTAAAAAGTTATTTTTTTAATTGACAGCCAAACAGTCAACTGACTTTTTAAAAAAGCTCTTCTCAGAAAAGCTCTACTGATAAAAGCTCTACTGACAAAAGCTCTACTAATATAAGCTCATCCAAACGGGCGCTAAGATGGTCTCTTACAAATTTAATTTATTTCCGTAAACTTAATCGCCCTTAACATAATCAACACCATAAAACAATAAAGTGGATTATGATTGATCAGTTCGTTGATAAGGGTTTATCATACTACACATAGGTGGACTGACATGGACATGTAGCCCACGCAATACATGTTTCATCTATTCCTGATCTCTACCTCTAAAACGGTCCTGTCTCAATCTCACATGCAAATTCATCAGCCTGGTGTAGTACTCTTTTTTTTTAATAAGATGGAAGCTGAACAGTAAAATTACACAATTAATTTAGGTAAGCAAATTTTCGACAAATTCTCTAATAAGATAAGGTGGCACCTAATCGGTGAATGATGAAAATACATAACTCTCACAGCAAAATGTTTGGCATAATTAGCTAGCCAGTTAGCATATTTGTTGCTCTCTCAATACACATGTTGATGAATAACAGTTCTAAGAGAACAGCTCATGTATACTTCGGACAAGAGGATTAAGTATCCGGAATCACCGGTCGGACGAGACGAGAAAATCGAATACCGCTTTAGAATCAACTTCTAATTTCACCCAATGGTGGCCCAAGTTTCATGCTAATGTCAGCCCGATATAAATGCTTTAGAATTCTACGGTCAGAGACGAGCACCAGCCAATGTGACGAGGCTAACCTGCTTCATTCGACTCTCTGACTTGTCAATTGGGGTCCAAACGGTGTCTCCAACCTTTGGGAACAAGAATAACAGCTCAATCTGTTCTTTCTTTCCTTCATTTTGTTTTCGAATTTCTTTTAGTACGTCAATCATTTCATGATAGACTTGTTATCCTGAAGTTGGTTCGGCTAAGATTTGTCTATGTTTGAGGTTTTCTTAAAATTCAATTATTTTATTTTATTAATATTTTTAATCCATAATTAATAATAATAATAATAATAATAATAGTAATAATAATAATAATAATAATAATAATAATGTATCTCTCATGCTTTATTAAGGGCAGTCAAGAAGTCTTAATTTATAATTAATTAAATAATTTATAGATTATTACGTATACTTAACAATTTATTTGTCATATATTCGAAAATTATCAGCTATAAATTGTAATGACGGTATACATATTCTCCTCTACATTCTTTAAATGACAGGACATTGGCGTTATTAAGTAATACGTCTGGCGTACGAAAATTAGTTTAAAGCTTATATCAATCACGTGAGATTAGAAAACAAGCACTTATCATATACAGCAATTAAGGCTATGCTATGAAATAGGTTGAATATTTAGACAAAAGACATTTCGTTTTGGCTCTCCCATAGCATACTCATGTTTGATATGAAAATTGCAAGAGGCCCTTAATGTTTGCTCGTTATGGCTTACAAACCTCCAAAAAGAATAAACTTGTCTTGTATTAAGATGAATTTGGAAAGCCTACGATTATTATATTAAATTCTTTGTTTCAGTTATTCTGTTCTAATATTGTTTTATTAAATCTTATCTATATATTTATATAAAGCTCGTGTAAATATGTGGATGAGATTTAATAGAGTATGATAAGAATATCATAACTGCAAACAGGAGATATGATCCTTATGATTAATAAGAGGAGAATCACTCGTTTGGAGCAAATCTTGTAGTCTCGTTACTTGGAAAAGAAATTGGATTACGAAAAGTAATTACAAGTAATTAAGCATTTTTATATGAAGTTGTGTTTAATTATTGCTCGTTATTTTAATTATTATTGCCACTAGACATGGACACGAAAGAATTGATTATACCCGCAAAAAAGGAATGGATTTTGAAAGGAACAATTCATTCAATCCAAAATTTGGAAACAGTCTTTTTAATAATTGTTGGAAGCGCACAAAATCATTGATCATATAAATAGTAATGTAATGCAATAATACAGGTTGGATACAGAAAAAACGATCAAAGACAAAAGAATATTGTCCACGTTGTAGCTGACGTGGACATGGATGAGGAGTCCACTTGGACAAAAATTAAACGAAGTGATGACGTGACAAGAGGTCGTGTTGTAATTCCACGAGATTGTAGGGACGAATTGTCCCTAGTAAAGGAGGGAGTGTTTGGTGGGGCCAGAGGAGAAAGGGAAGTGAGGCTTTTAGACAAACCCATCTGGCGACTACACGCAGTCATGTGCATTCATTTATCAAAAGAATGGGAATGAAATAAAAGGCAAAGCCAAACACAGCCCTAAAGGAAAAGGCATGATTCCTGTGCCTTGTGAGGGAAGAACAGATGAGTCAGTTTCTCACTCCCTATTAATGCGCTTCCCATATACATTTCCTAATTCATCCTCCTTTTTTGTCTTTAATTACATCTCAGGAGCTTGGAGAAGAAGGACATTGATAAGGCTAATTGATCTTCCCGAAGCAGACTGAAGCATTAAAAAGGAAACAGTACTGCGTCTGTTCATTATTAATGTACGTTGGGTTAAATTTTTTAGCCTAAACAACGTCGATGTATGCAAGTACTACGTAGATGAAGAAGGGTACAATACAAGACAAGTTTCGAAGGACACTTTGGTACATTCATCAGTGATCAGAAATAAATAACTGCAAGAAGAGGGTCAAGGCGCCCTACCTTTTCTTCCCCGGGTAGTTGAAGTGATGAACCCGAGGACCCGTGACGTGTCACCGCCTGTATCTGGTAACGAACATGGACTTGACCGGCTATACCCAGTCAACATATCAATAAAGATGGTTTAGGGGGTTCATAGGCTTGTAGGCTATTGAGAATCTAAGGTTGTGGTGCCAGCTATGAAGTTGAAGGATCAAAGCTTTGTCTGAGGTCAAAGCTGGCAAATACATAAATATAAATTTTCCTTTTATTGGGGGCTTTCTTATAATTGTTTTGTAAACCTTATTTACATTTCAATTATCTTCGCATTATAAATCCGCCCAGTTCCTCTCTCTCCACTCTATTTCCATTTTATCGACTTCCTCTCTCTCTCTCTCTATCTCTCTCTCTCTCTCTCTCTATCTCTCTCTCTCCCTATAACCTCATATTCTCATTCCCTGTCTATATATTCCCTTCCCTTCCGGAAATGTTTGCTCTTTAGAGAGAGAGAGAGAGGAGGTTGTGTTCTATCTTTGATTCTTACAAGACAAGGATCACAATACCAACCACTACTAGGAACATGGCTGGTTCTCCGTGTCTGAATGGGAGTGAGAAGAAACACTGGTGGCTTAACAACAGAAAGGTAATGAATGATCTTGCTTTTTTTTTTTTTTCCTTCTTTTATATTGCATCAGTTGATGTTTGGTTTTAATAGTTGATCTAGCTCTCTACTGGGTATTATCTTTTAATAATGTTAGTAATATACTGTACAATGGACTCTACAGATTGTTGATAAGTACGTAAAAGATGCGAGGAACCTTATTGCGACACAAGAACAGAGCGAGATTGCCTCTGCTTTGAATCTCTTAGACGCTGCATTGGCAGTCTCGCCTCGTTTTGAGGTCGCTCTTGAGCTGAAAGCTAGATCACTTCTATACCTAAGGCGATTCAGAGACGTAGCTGATATGCTTCAAGACTACATTCCTAGTCTGAAAATGGCTGAAGACGAGTCGGGTTCAGTTTCGTCTGATAACTCGTCTCAACAGCTCTCTAGAGAGCGAGTGAAGCTGTTGCCTTCTGACGACTCGTCGTCTGGTCGGGATAGGAGTTTCAAGTGTTTCTCTGTTTCGGATTTAAAGAAGAAAGTCATGGCTGGCCTCTATAAAAATTGCGAGAAGGAGGGGCAATGGAGGTATGTTTCTTTTGTACGCATAAAGTTTTGTGCAACGTCTGACCACTTCTGATGTGTTCTATTTAATGTCTGGATAGATCAGTAGTTATGTTTTCATTTGTTTTGAGTAAATGCACAGCAACCATCATTTCTATCTTTGCTTTTACTCGTTTTCTATTGTTTTTCATTTACTTTGTTACTTTCTCGTGATACCCACCATTGGATTTCCATCTGTTTTGAACCTCAAAACTTGAAATTAACACATAAATGTTTCTCTCAAGAATTAACCTTAATAGCTTTCAAAACTGAAAATGATTTCAACATGATTTGATATCGTTTTGAAGTTAAGAGTGGAGAATTCCAAAGGGAGTTGGTGCGTTCTTTGTGCCAAATAAATGGAAAGTCAATTTTGGTTGACAATACTTTTATAGATCAATTAAGAGACGTCATTGGTTTAGCTTAGCAGAAAGAGTTTTGCACAAGAATAAACAATGGTAGGTGTAGCCAAGTAGATGCGTTTTCCTACCTTACCAAAACATATTTGAATTAACTAATGTTAGGTTCATAAATATCAAATTTTGACTTCTTAAGTCAACTAGTAAAATTGTTTATAATGATGGGTGAAAAATCAAATTTTATCTTGAATGTTTGTATTCCTGTAACGCAGTAGAACTCAGCCTGTTATGGTGGAATTTTGTCGCAGGTACTTGGTTCTAGGCCAAGCTTGTTGCCGTCTAGGTCTAATGGAGGATGCCATGGTCCTTCTCCAGACTGGGAAACGACTTTCTATGGCTGCATTCCGCCGTGAAAGCATTTCTTGGTCGGACGACAGCTTTTCATTCACCGATTTCCCAATCTCAAGTGAGATATCTACCTCCACAGCACCATCAACCCCACCACGATTACTGACTGAATCTGAAAACATTACACAGCTCTTGTCTCATATTAAGCTCCTACTTCGCCGGCGGGCAGCTGCAATTGCCGCCATTGATGCAGGTCTACATTCTGAGGCTATCCGCCATTTCACTAAGATTGTTGAAGGTCCTCAGAGTTTCTTAGCACAATGCTATATGCACAGAGCATTTGCATATAAATCTTGTGGGAGAATTGCGGAATCTATTGGCGATTGTAACAAGACTCTAGCTCTCAATCCCAGTTGCATTCAGGCTCTTGAAACGAGAGCTTCACTTTTTGAAACCATCCGCTGCTTGCCTGATTGCCTTCATGATTTGGAACACTTGAAGTTATTGTATAATTCGATCTTACGGGACAGGAAGCTTCCTGGTCCTGCTTGGAAGAGGCATAATGTCAGGTATAGAGAGATTCCTGGGAAACTCTGTGCATTGACAGCAAAGATTCAAGAATTGAAGCAGAGGGTTGCTTCCGGTGAAACTGGAAACGTTGATTACTACTCGTTGATGGGGTTGAGGCGTGGTTGTTCAAGGTCTGAATTAGAAAGAGCTCATTTACTACTGTGTTTAAGGCACAAGCCTGATAAGGCTACGAATTTTGTTGAAAGGTGTGAGTTTGCAGATGATACGGATCTTGATTCAGTTAGAGACCGTGCAAAAATGTCTGCTTTATTACTGTACAGACTGCTTCAGAAGGGTTATTCGAATGTAATGGCCACAATTATGGAAGAAGAAGCTGCAGACAAGCAGAGAAAGCATGCTGCTGCTGCTATACAAGCAGCAATTCAAGTGCAGCAAACGACCCCGAACTCAAAACCAGAACAAATTCCATCTGGATCGGAGATATCAGATTCTAATAAAAGGAGCTCGAATGAACACAAATTGGCAACATCTTCGGGCAGTACTAATCCGTCTGTTTTCCAGGGTGTCTTCTGCCGTGACCTTGCTGTAGTTGGGAACTTACTGTCTCAGACTGGGTTCAATCGTCCACTTCCATTGAAATACGAGGCATTGAGCTGCTAAGTGGGATCAAGTTCACTAGATGTTACCCGCAATCGAATCACCCTCCTTCTTGTACAAACACATAAAATTTGGCCCGCCGGGAAATTTTGTCACCTTTCCTTCTTTTATTTTCGCACTCTACTGCATGTACAGGATTGGTATTAAGATCCCTACTTTTTTATTTTCTTTTCAGTCTAAATCTGAATTCATAGTCTCTCGCATTTACAACTTTGGATTCTGTTCGTATATTAATAATAACTAAGATGTTCAAGGAAAGGAAAATAACTAAGCTGTCTTTGGTTTTCTCCCTAGGCTTATCCTGCCACATTTAATTTATGTCCTCTGGATAACTTTATCTACTGACTGCCAGTTCTGACATTCCACTAGATTTAATTTATTTGCTGACGTCATTACTGTACTTTTCTTGGCAGGCACTCTTGAACACTGGTTTCCGTGCGTCCTTCCTCAGCGACGTTGTGGCTTTAATAAGTGCACTGTTGTTCAGAGGTGTCTCTATAACAATGGTGGAAAGTGAAAAAGGACCTTGTCAAGTCACTTCAAGGATTTGTCAGATTTTTATTTCTCAGGTCTGGAATAAAAATAAAAACAAAAGGAAGAGTCTAATCAAACTCCCAACACAAGGGAAAAAAACAAATTTTAGAAAAGAGGTGTCAATTCGAGTGGTGCAGCTTGCCATCAATCCATCATAAAACTGTGTTATGTTCTTTACACCAAAAAATGAATGGTTGAGTCTTGAGACTAATCTAAACGTGAAGTGGCAATAATGGGTGATTCAGTAACATTACCTGCAAGAAATATGGACTTTTAAGAAGGTTGCTGGGTTATCAGTGAAATGGTCTCCAGCCTCTCAAAACTTATCATGTTCATTGTTAAAGGCAATGGCTTCAAAAAGCCTGCATATCTGCTAAATTAAAAAGGTGGGGGTAATTATTTGCCGTTCTTATTTTATCAAACATCTGCTTTTTCTCTTTTCTCTTTTCTTTTTCCAGCTTTCAAAGGAGAAAGGTGAAAAGGGTTTGAGTTAATTGCCATCTGGCTGTGAAAATGATCAACTTCTATCCCTTGCTTTATGGCAGGACACAAGACCTTCTGCTATGTATCAAAAGGAAACCAAAACAAAAAACCTCAAGTTTTGTTTCGTGAATAATAAAAACTCACTTCTCTTTTTATAAGAGAGTTCCAGGATCTACCAACTGACTCAAAACACTGCATATCTTTACTTGCAAGTGATTTGAGTGCTTTTGGTCCTGACGAATCGGCTTTGTCCTTCCTTCTTCCACGCTACTCAACTATTTTCTTTTGCTTTCTTCCCTTTTCTTTACCTCCCCATGCAACTTCCTATAAAGAAATGAAATCTTTACTGGAGGGAATATGATTAAAAGGAAGTTAAACATACTTTAAACTTTCTAATACTTTGAGAATTAAGATTAAACTTCGAAAACTAAAATGAGATATTGATAGGCCACGATGCACACCAGATTTGACTTACATTTTTAAGGGATGTCATAATAGTTTAAGACTTCACAATATTAACTTTTAAATTACAAGTCGCAATTAATCTTGCAATTGTAGTTAAATTGTTATTCCAATAATTATATGTTGTATTATACTTAAACTATTCTTTTATCATCGGCACTTATGCAATCTTGCAACTATAATTTAATTAATCCGCTTTTTATTAATATAAAGATTGAAGCAGGGTACCACTAATACGTGAAGTTGACATGGATTCTGAGATTTCCCATGCGATTCATTCAAACATTCAAGTATTGACAAGATATTGCGACAGTTAGTTCTACTTCAATTATAAAAAAAAATTATGTTACAGTGAACACAATTGGTTTGAAGTGTAAGAGTGGCTAATGAAAAATGACAAAACATGCCATGTTCCTGTAATGAAAGTCCACTTCTGTGCTAGCTAGCTGGTAGCTGGACCATGTCTCATTCACAGGCAGCTCCCCATTACATATCAGAATTCTATGGTTTGCGTTGAATTCTTCGACACTTGCATGATATAATATAGACGTGGTCGTTGATGGGTTTATAATATGTCCTTCCCTTTTGTTATTATTAGCTTGCTTGGCGTGACTTACACATGCATGGCCACTGTTTATAAAAAAACCATCTACAGATTCAGTGGAATTTGAAAGCGATGCCATTTGGTTTTGATACACATGAAAAAGGAAAAAAGAAATGTAGAAAAGCTCACACATGCTTGGCCACTCAAATCCCTCATAACTATCCATGTAATATTATTAATGGTGGGATTCAAACTAGCTGGAATAGACCATTTGGTGGTTTAAAAGTTGGGAAAAGACATGCTTTACACATCTCGATCTGTTTATCATTTCTAGAAGAATGGTGTGCATGTATTGGAACCAGTTTGGCATATACAAGTAAAAGGCTTTGTAGTTCTCGACAGTTTCTCTGACAAACATAGGCTACACAGTTCCTATTTTAGCAGGGTATAACATTTATTTAAATGTATTTCCTGACTTGAACCATAGTTTTGATGTCTTGTGGCGAAAGAAAGAGGCAAGCTTTGCACGATTTCTCACGAGACTGCCAATTTGGGTACTCTACTTAGTTTGATAATGTAGAGACGGTCAGGGACTTGGAAATGGAGTCCACAACTTGTTCTTGTGGGTAACTTGACCATATGACCCCTTCAGGTACAACTCAAAAGGGAGGAAGGAATTCCTGGGTAAAATGGGGAATAAGGGTTGTGTTAAGAGTTGAAAATGAGGTTTAAGGATAAATAACACGTGATGCTTGAATGTTGGGAACATTGAAAGGAGGGAAAGTCGTGGCCAGATATGATGATGTCAGTGAGATGCATGTGATGGTATCATATCATGTGCTTCTCTCTTCTTTCCGAGGAATGGTGCTTGATTTTGATCCAACCAACCAGCACTTTATGCTTCGACCAACCTTTAGGATTTTTCTTTTAATAATCACACAACTCTTATCCGTTACTCTTTTAAATATTAATTACTTAAATTATCAAATATATATAATAATAATTCATAAATTATATAACAAATTAATCATTGAAAATTAATTTAATTTTTATTATGTCTTCACTTTTAATTAATTATCTTTTCAAAAATTTTAAATAAACTACTATTTAATGACGAGGCCTATGGGCAATGTCAAAGCATAGATGGTTTAATAATGCATCTAATGATTCTGACGTCATTACTTTGTGATGTGGGTCGGGGATAGATATGTAGTAAGTGCACATCATTGAGACGTAAAACAGGATTAGCGGTTGACCTTGTTCAATACTTTGTACACATGGAGTGCAGCCAAAGTAAGTAGCAAGCTTTCATTAGATACTGTTCCTCTGATTCTTTTCACATCATCTTCCATTTGTTTTGTCTTCCCTCTGTGCTTTAGGTCAATTGGTTACACAGTGACTAGTAATGAGAAAAATTGAAGAGGATAACCTCAATTGTTCCATCACCACCGTTCAAACGTCCATCAAGATTCGAAAGGCTCATTAAACCGGTTACTTTCGAAAGAATTGTTCGTAGGCCTGATCCAGTAATTGAATATAGCAAAATATATAATGCTACTGCCGTGGGCTCACTGAGTCTGGATCAGAAAGAAGATGAACTGAATAGCCCATAATCAGTTCGGTTCTTTTCAAGATAGGTCCAACTTGAAAGAATCGTTTTCGCTCGTCTTTCCTTCTAGTTTCAGGAAAATGAAGAAATCAAAGACCAATGGGCTCATCAACACTTAGCTTGTCCATCACATCACCAAAGACCCAATCCTCCGAAAACGTTTTCAAGAATTTGTACAAAGATAATCTAGAAAGATCTCTCTTTTGCTATCCATCTTTCCGACTAATCTGCTGAAGATTTTGATTAAATTCGTTGACATTCAAATGAATTGTTAAAACTATCGATTTTCCCTAACGAAAGATATTTAGGCCCTAGTAAACGGTATCAAATAGTTAGTCAAATACAGTTACGAAGTAGAAGCACGGGAGCTAGTTTTGATGTTAATGGTCAGAGGGTCACATCAGAGACAGTTGATGGACCTAATACTCATACTCCAGCTCGTGCATATGCTATACGGGTACTTTTATTATCTTTCACATTTCTATTCATGCATTGATAGACTCAGAATCTACACATTCTTATATATGTATGTCATTGCCTGAAAATATAAGGTTACTTGTTGACAATTTTAAACATGATATTCTAGTTACAAATCCTTGGGTTATAGTGTGGTGGTAAATACGATTTACAAGAATTGTCCGTTACAAATACAAGGTTATGAATTTCCTGGTGACTACCTTTCTGTGAATTTGATATGATCCTTTGTATGGACTGGCTTTGACGAAAGGTCAAATTTTCTCTTCAATGTTATATGTTATATCATCAACATAAAAATTTAAAATATTCAACTCAAAAATTAGCAACAAAATAATTTCACGACTTCAACTTCTAAATTTAAAGATAAAATTTCTGACTTTTATATATTTTTAGCTTATTAAATATTTGAAAATTTAAGTGGTAATTCATTTCAACACTTGTGGTTAATCTAAGTGCAGCCCTTTTTCTTTTATTATTATAAATCCCTAAATTTATTGCATTTTAAAAAAAGTATTATTTATTTGTATATTATTATTTAAGTGTTACAAAATTTTATTTTATTTTATTTATTTAAACTAACATAATATTGAATTTACTTTAAATTTTAATAAAATATAAAAAAATTATTTGAAAATTAAATAATACTGTAAATAGTTCATATGATATACTACATTTATCATTATGTTAATTCCCACAAAAGAAAATTTTTATTACTTAAAATTTAATAAAACATAATACAAATTATTACATAATTAAATAATAACATAAATAGTTGATATGATATACTGTATTTATCATTGTGTTAATTCCCATAAAAGAAAACTGTTTATTAAAAATCACTAATGTTAATTAAATTCAAAAACTAATAAAAATATTTAATTTAATAATTTAGAGTTTTATCTAATTGCTTAACACAATGATATTCAATCATTTCTACTCTTGCAGGACAAACTTAGAATAGTTAATAATTTAAAATGTAATTTATTATATTTTCTCCTAAATATGTTAATTTCTTGTATATTGATGATATATTAAAACCTTTTATTTTACTTGGCTCAGAGCTTATAAAATGTAATATTATAAACAACCCTGCTTGAACTTACAACCAACCTTATGGTCACAATAAAACATCTTTACTAGTTACAACAAAGCTCACATCAAAATAATATATTTAAAATAAATAAAATCGCCGGAAATTCCATGATACGTAAGGTAATAATTTTTTAAAGAAGAAGTCTTATTCATACCAGTGCCTAAATTGATGAGGGATTTTGGTTGACGAAGGCATCGAACATGAGGACCATAGGAGGTAACATTTTCTCGCCGGCAATATTAATCTTATGATAAAGTGTAATATAAACTTTACATAAAGTCATAAATCAATTTCATCATTGCAGACTTTGGCAATCTCTTATCTTGTATCATCTATCCTAAGCTCACCTACGAGTCAAGTCTGCCTACAGCCTACCGTGTTTTACTTTTTTTTATTTTAGTCCTCAGGTGAAATTCTCAAAAACATTTATACGTGGCACGTTGTGATTTGCCTAAAGTGTAAAATCCAAGACTAACAACGGAGACAAGGTGGTGGCTAGAAACAACTCCTTCCTTCTGTCTTGTGGCTCTCTATTTATTGCGTCTTCTTTCACTTGGAATCTATAGAGCAGGAACATGGGTTGGCTGACACGATTCTCGGCGGCGGTGGCTTTCTTCGCCGTCGGCGTTATATTCTCGCCGGAAACATTTGGATCGAAATCGATCACTCAGCTCGCCACCTACCTCAAGTTGGCTCACGTAGTCTGTTTCGCCACCGCTTTCGGTGCCGCCCTTTGGGTCACTTTCATTGGCGGCATTATCATGTTCAAGTATACTCCTCTACTTCTCTCTTGCAAAACTGAATTTGATAAAACCAATAATTTCTTCTTTTCTGTGTTAAAAATTTAGGAACCTTCCTAGGCATCAGTTTGGTAATTTGCAAAGCAAGATGTTTCCTGCCTACTTTTCACTGGTTGGGGTTTGTTGCGCAATATCTGTGGCGTCTTTTGGGTATCTACACCCGTGGAAATCGGCAACCACTAGCGAGAAGTATCAGCTCGGGTTTTTGCTTTCCTCTTTTGCCTTTAACCTTACCAATTTGTTCGTCTTCACACCAATGACCATCGAGGTATTGTTATTCCTTTATCAAGATTTTCTGATCACGTTTTATAGTAGACCAATTAGAATTTGTAATATCACCAATGGGTTGAATGATCTTGAGTTGGGAACTAGTGTCTTTTTGTCATCCATGCGCAAGATTTTTATTTTCCAGGTTCTGAAAAGCTTGGGAATTTTTGGTCTAATGGTTGAATTGGATTGAATTTAACTGGAATTCTGTATATTTTATCTGCTAAATGGCATGCTTGAATAGGATTCTTATCATTTTTCACATTTCCTATATTCTCAAATTCCGTTCTTCTTGTGTCTTCTTTTTATCAATTCCTGTATGCTGGAAAGATGTTTCTCTCGTTGTTTGCTGATTGTAAATGGGTCTTTGGAAAATGCTGGCATCCCAGTTGTTTCCTTCTTGGTCTCCTCTTCTGATTTTAATTACTATTCAGTTTCTTTGTGGGATTATTTTGGTTTGGTGTGTTAGATGATGAAACAAAGGCACAAAGTGGAACGGGAAGATAATATTGGAGATGAAATTGGATGGTCAAAGAATAGAGAAGTTGCAAAAACTAATCCAAAGCTTGCGGCCATGAACAAGAAGTTTGGTATGATACATGGATTTTCTTCCCTCGCAAATATCATGTCATTTGGTAGCCTTGCCATGCATTCTTGGTACTTGGCTGGTAAGTTGAACCTGTAATTTGGACTACAGCAACACTCTCTAGCTTGGGACATGCGTGTACACCTTTGCTTCTTAATACTAGCTTCTTCTTTGTTCCCTGCCCAGTTTGTGTACTATTGAGCAATGTGATGAAGTGAGAATAAATTCTGGTATTTGTACTTACTATTACAATGTCAGAGTTTACGAATTGGCAATTATGCTTCACCATTTTAGTAACTAATATTTGCATGAAATTGCACCGGAAGTTGGTTTCTAAAATTGTATATCGTAGAGGCTAAGTTTGAATCAAGTGAATGAGCAGAAGCAAAACCAGTCCAATCTAGCTTTCAAGGGCCTTCATGGTGGCTTTGGACTCGTGCTTTTGTATACTCGGTCGGTTGGGCCGTCAGTTGCCGTTGGTCGGATGCATATGTTGAAAAACGGTCAGTAAGTGAGGTGATGGGCAGACGGGGAGTTTCGGAGACCAACTATAAATGCAAGAAAGAGGTTCTTATTTTTGGTAATCAGAAGAAGTGGTCTATTTGCGAAAGATCATTTTGCTATTAAGAATTTACTAAAGATAAAAGAGAAAACCTCATCAGAAGAAGTTGGAATTTCAAATTTGTTAGGTTTCAGTTGTCAAACCTTATAGTTCGTGATTTACGGGCGTTGAAACAAAATTCAGAAGGTTCTTTGTGACGCACACACCACTCATAAGAGTACAATGTTTCACACAGACCTTTCTATACATAAACTAAACAGTTACCGGTGACGACGCCAGTGCCATGTTGTAGATACGCACAACTCAAACAGCCTTTGTGGACCGTGGTTAGGCGACACTCATTTCTGCGCCAAATTAGACACAAACTTGCTTCCTCCTCGTGCGTGATGTGAGTTTACATGTGCTTGCTTGAATCTGGTCTTCATTCTCCAACTGAATCTTCATGCAGATTCCTGCTCCTTTCCTTCTCATTTGATCTTTCTTCATTTGCGGTACAGAGTAGGGTCGTGTTATGGACTTTGATTTACAATAACTGGCAGGTTAAGATTGTTGATTACTAGTTAAATCAGCAGACACGAGTCGATTCAATTCATGCATTGATGTGGTAGACTCGTATCGCCTACTTTTGCATGTAATTATTGGTGACGTGATTGAGCTACAATGTCCACATATAGCCAGTGAACTTGGGAATATCGTGTGTATTACGCCACCTTAAGCCTTAGTTTGGATTGAAGGAAAGCAAGAGAAAAGAAAAGAAGAGAATTAAACTTCTCTTAGTTTCCACCGTTTGGACAAAAATAAGTAAAGGGAAAGTAAGAAAATGGAGAGGAAAGTGAGAGAAATTTGAGCCAAATATATTTCTCTCCAAATTGATGAGAAAGGAAAAGAAATCTAAGACAAGAGAATCCAAACATATGTAAATTATAAGAGAATCTCTTCAATTCTCTCTTTTGATAAATTAGGAAAATAAACAGAAGAAAAGAAATCTTATTTCTCTTCCATTCTTTTCTCCTCTTTTCCTCTCAATATTTCCTTTCCTTTCTCTTGGACAAGTAAGCATCCAAACAAAGCATAAGATCCGAAATTCCATGTCTTCCGTATATGTCCAGACCAAGAAAAGCACCGAAACAGGCCACCGAAGTTTTCAAATACTACTATCATTCATTTTCCTGCGAAAGCACGAAGCTTTCGCCGGGTTTCTTTGACATAATCTACCTACGAAGGTACTGCCAAGATAAATTTTCCCTACATGATACAATCGACGGTCAAAACCTAAATATTTAAACCCAACAGGAAATCTGAATAATTTTCTGGTTTCTATTGCCCTTTTTACTTTGTGAACCAATGAATAAAGAATAATCTACTAGTCCTGCCACTTGGAACCTGTACAATGTCCCACAAATGGAACAGGGTATAACCCTTCTGCTCTAGGCTTATCAACGAAAACTCATCACGTTGAATGCTCCCAGCAGTAGCAACCTTGCGGGGAATAAAAGAATCACCAACAAATGCATACGTTGCGAGGCAACAAGCCTACTCAACCTTTTCAGCGACTCTTTTCCAGTTTGTAAGACACCAGAGAAATTGAATTGGTTTTGGGCCATGTTTAACAAAGCTGTTGGCCTTTCCCCTGCCGAGACATTGTCGTCAATACCCCCCAGAGTCAGAATCGACCACCAGAATTTACGTGGACGTTCTCTTCTGGCTTTTCTTATGTGATTTAGCTCCTGGCGGATCACATTCCTCACAGATTTTAAGTAAGATTTCATGTCATGATCCCTCACAATGGTTCCCTCAGATCCATAAGCTGAACGATCACTAAGGATCTCAAGTGGATGTGGTGAGTTAAAAAATACGGTCCGTGCTGCGTGAAGCTGCTTCTCTGCATTAATTCTGTCAGACAGTGGACAGCATAAAAGATATAGACCACTGCCTGATGGGAGTAAATTATGCTGAGGGGAGAACTTCTCATCTGGCTGTAGAATCAGAAGCTCCCCCATTGGGGCATATAATAGCTTCTGTAGATGACAAAGCAAAAACAACATTAGACAAAAGTTTGTGGATAAAACTTGCATAAGCAAGATGCATAATGAAGTAAACAATAACCTGGTTATTGAGACATGGGTGATTACGGAAATTCCTATTGACAGCCTTCAGAAGCTCTGCAACATGATTAGGATAATTGCAAGAGAAGGCTCTAGGCACAATGTCGCGGTGCAATGTGATTGCCTGAATATGATTCCTCGGCAATCCAAGCTTGTGAAGAAGATGATCCCCTCCACACATTACGGACGGAGCACCAAATGTTATAACAGGAAGTAAAGATGAGGCTGGAACTTCGCCTCTTATAAGAAACATGAGATTTAATAGGAGTGACAAACTTCCTCCAAGAGAATGCCCTGTAAAACGAAAAGTTGCATGCCTACCCTGAGAGTTTACATGGTCACGCACTTCAGGCAACGTCTGTTCATATATGCCTTTTGCAGCTTCGTATATGCCTCTATGCACAAGCACATCTAGTCCCTGGACCAAGAAGAAAGTAATTATGTTACACCACATTCTTCTATCGTATGAGTGTCTGTAAGAAACGGGCTTAAAGTCTTTTTACATAATACTCTATGGTACCAAGAGTATTGATTTAGAATGTGGCAGATGACTAAAAAGTTCACCTCAAACTGAACAGGCTCAAAAAGTAAATTAGCTTGCCAAGATGCCAGTGATTCAGATCCCTGCAAAAAGAAGATAACACCTCCTGAGGATTGCATAAATAACAAATGAATTAATAAATAACTTGTTCCAGTATAAATGTTACAATCGATCAATGTTCCACAAATTTATAATGTCTATATAATTAAGATCCTAGTCCAGGGAGCCGATATCTACTTGAATTAAGATATACAATGGAGTACAGAGATTATAATCAATCCTGAAGTCACTATGGCTCAAAACAGAATTCAGTTGTTTTTTCATAAACTAGAGCTGATTACCTGAATCACAAGGTATCTTGTACCCAGGTCATCATCGCATATAAACCATTCACATGGTGATGAACGTGTTGAACTTAAACCATCAGCAACAGCTTGCTTCACTTCTTCCTTGGCAGCAACAACCGCAGTCACTGAGTCAGTGGTAACTATAACTGATGCCATCTCCGAGTTCATCAAAGGAACATCCTCATTACATTCATTTCCTTCTTCATGAGGATCTCTACCAGCCTCAGTTTTGGATTTGAATGGAAGTATGCTCTTTGTCTGTGAATGCAAATAAGAAGCAGCAGAAGCAGCTATTTCATAAGCAGTAGAGGCACTTATGCGACTACTACTACTACTCTTCAGCTTTTTAACTTCTGCTTCCTCCCTTGTTATCCTCTTTTCTGCTTCTTGATCTTCTGTTGACACCTGAATTTTCTCAGCTCTGATAGCCATTTCTCTTTTCTCTATAGATGAAGTTACAAACCGAAGACCACGATATTTCATGAGATTGCCTGGCTGGATGTACCATAAGGAAATATTATTAACTGATAAAACATAATCCTGATAGAAATACCGAAGATATGCCAAGCAAATTCTCAACAATATCGACAGGAAACACAGTTAACTTTAAGATCCAAGAGGCAGAATTTTAACAAGTAAATCCATCCAGCAAAGGTAAGAATATTGGCTATCTGATGCCACTTGCTCCAAACATAAGAAAATCCAGCAAAAAATCCATTAAATCCAGCCGTGCGTACATCGATCTGAGATACTACAAACAAATCAAGAATCTCCCTAACACCTCCACCCCTCCATCTTTCCCCTTCATTCATCATCACCATGGATCAATTTAAACCCATTTCATCAACAAAAGAGTTTTATTAAAAAGAAAAAGGAAAAAAACGGCCAAATCAATTGAGAACAAGAAGAGAGTGCGAAGTTGGAACCTTTATTTTGGGTATGCAATAAGCCAAATTTCCCAGGTACGACATTTGTGCGTACAACTTAGCTTCAGCTAATGACACCCTCCTTAGTAACTTTGAAAACGATTCTGTGTCAAATTCAAACTCTTCTCCATTCTCTTCTTCAAGTTTACAAGCACCACATTCTTCCTCATCTTCCTCTTTCTCTTCTTTTTTTGAACCATTAACCTCAAGACTTTCGCTTTCTTGCTTTGACTCTTGAAAATTACTACATCCTTGTTCCTCAACATCTTCTTCTTTCCAGAGGGACTTCACCTGCAAAATCTTCAATACCCAATTAGACGACCTCATTCTTCGGCCCTCCAATTCATCTCCAGCATCACACTTGTTCTCGGAGTTCTCCACCAAAACAACGTCGTCTAGAGGAATCCCACGGTGCCTGCCACTTCTACCTCCTCCACGCCACAATGGTCGCAACGGATACCTAAACGAGAATCTCGATGCCGACTTCTTCGGTGGCGTCGCCGACTTATCACACCCCACCGCGATCACCTGTGACGCATTTAGGCGCCCATCCACACCCACCGAGATCAACGGCCCAATACCATGAATCCCTGTTCCGAAGCACAGATTATGCATCCCAAGAAAAACCTCCCCTTTCACAACAACAAATCAACCTCAAATCTCGCTTTCTTTCCTTGTTAGTATACACCAAAAAGTTACAAAGTTAAGGCACGTCCCAAAATACAGAGAAGAAAGGCCTATAAGAAAAGGCCAAATAGATAGCGTAAGAGGCTCAAAGCTTTAAGCTGTTTACGTGCAGACGCAACCTTTGAAAATTTTAATGTTGTCTTCTTCTTATCATTCTTATTCTTCGTCGTGCGTCGGCTGATTTTTTCCAGTTGTTGCTCTCCAACATCAGATTTTCATAGACAGACGCGGATGGAGAACAAACTTAAGAGAATGAGGAGAATTTAAAGAGAAAAAAGCAAGAAACGGTTAGGCGTAGGCAGGCATTCCTAACCAAACAGTTCACCAACCTTCACGCTCTCTTCCAAACGATTTTACTTCGCTTTCCTAAAAGCTAGCAACTACAACAGATCGCAAAATTTCATTTTTATCTTACCCAATTGATTCACCCATACGACGACGGTTTGATGAGAACTACGTCCTAGCTGAAGAAGACCTGTTCCTGTACGGAAACTCATGGTTGACATAAAAAGTTCTGAGAAGCACCAAACACGACAACAACAGAAGAGTTTGAAGTTTGAACGGTTTCCTCTCTCTTGTTTTTCTCAAGCAGGAACGTGTCCAGCTTGCCACGTCAGCGGAGGGCGCAGAGGATACTCGAAACGACACCGAATGAGATATAACGCCTTTTCCTGTTTCTGGTATAAGTTGGTTCAATCCAAGGATGCTGTAGACGTCTCTGCGTAGCAATTTTTTTTGGGTTAGTTTACTAATTATTTTAGGAGGGTCTCAATTATAAGAAGACACTTTTAAATCATTTATACCCAAATTAATTTTCAATTGCATCAAGTCAATTCATAAGGAGTAAAATTCTAGCCAAATTAGCCTTTTCATTTTTAAGATTCGAATTCGAGATCTCTGATTAAGGAAGAGAACGCTAAACTACTTACACCAATCATGATTAGTTAGCAAAACATTTTCGACCTGAGACGTTTTGTGCACTTTTCTTGTGATTGTGGACAAAATATTTGAACAGAGTTCATTTCATTCCCTCTTAGGTTCTGTTTGGTTGAGGGGTTGAGGATGGAAGGGGATGGAACGTAACACACTTCTATAGTTTGGTTGAAAATTTCATAATGGAATGGAATGAAATGAGATGGAAGCGGAGAGTTTCATGTTACTTTCCATTCCATCCTAAACAATGAAAAT
>JANIIA010000010.1:35114143-35125901 GCA_027478495.1 Erythroxylum alaternifolium | reverse complement strand
TTGTAGACTATCAGATTGAGAAGACAAGAGACCACGACAGAGTCAAAGAACATGTAGAAGTACCAACAGATCTGGGTCTTCGTCGGAGCTTTGGCTTTGTTAGCCGTATCTGCACTGGCCGACGTCGTCGTTTTGACGGAAGAAAATTTCGAGAAAGAGGTCGGTCAAGACAGAGGAGCTCTCGTCGAGTTCTATGCTCCTTGGTAAGGTTTTGAGGACATCATTTACGATCTCTTGTTTCAATCAAATAATTGTAGTTTATCTCTTCTAAATTTTGATTAAGAAGTGATTTATTTATAAATTTGCTTTTGGATTGTATTAATTTTGACTTCCTAGTCTATGATCAATATGACGGGTAATAAATTTTCTATTTTCTACTTTAGTGATCTTTAGCTACTATTTATGCGACGATTTTTTGTTTGAGCGTTGTTTGAGAATGTTCTGGAGTTAGTTTAGTTTCGTTGTGCCAGGTGTGGACACTGTAAAAAGCTCGCGCCCGAGTACGAGAATCTTGGAGCTAGCTTTAAGAAGGCAAAGTCAGTCTTAATCGGAAAGGTTAGCTTTATGTTCTAGTATAAACTTAATTTCTTTAAGTGTTCTGATGTTGCTCTTAGTGTTTGGTTAATTGTGAAATTTATGCCTGGTCTTCCGCAATTACTACTGTAGGATGAATCTGGAGTCCAAGTAGAAAATTATTGCATCTGGTCTTTGTAAATGGTATAGCATCCGTTTTAATCTGTCTTCAGTCTATGTTATTTAGGTGGATTGTGATGAGCACAAAACTTTATGCAGCAAGTATGGAGTTTCTGGTTACCCAACAATCCAGTGGTTTCCTAAGGGATCTTTGGAACCCAAAAAGTGAGGATAATTAAAAGCTTGCAGTCAGTAGAACTTGGAATATACCTAATTGCGTTGTTCTTTTCAATTGAATGATTCTTTACTTGTTTATGTGGTATCAATAGGTATGAAGGACCACGTACAGCAGAATCCCTTGCTGAGTTTGTGAATAATGAAGGAGGTAATTGTCTTCCTCGATCACTCTCATCCAAACCCTTAACCATTCAACAAAATTTTATTGATGTTGGAATTTTTACTCTTTAACTAAGATAGCGTACAAATTGTGTTTATTGGATGTGGAAATTGGGATGCAATGTGACTAACATATGATAGGAAATTTCGTATATTGTTGTTATTATCTTGGGGTGTTGCCTTCCTGCAGAAGTATTAGTGAAATTAAATTCGGCTTTCCTGACTTGTGTTTCATGAAGTCTCTGTCCCTTTCATTTGGTATTTAGTGTTCCTTTAATGTGTTATGATAGATAATTGCAGTCTGTTGTCTTTAAATGATTCTTCTGGTCATGGCTAGGTGTATCTCTTCAAAACTTGATCACAGCTAGTAAATTTCTGTCGTCATAACTTTCTTGTTGCACATTTACAGACTCTTATCACATCAATCTTTTATCATTTGTAATCATGACATGTTCCTAATCTGTTATGTTTGGTTATAGGGACCAACGTGAAGATTGCTGCTATCCCATCCAATGTTGTTGTATTAACTGCTGAAAATTTTGATGAGATTGTCTTGGATAAAACCAAAGATGTTCTGGTTGAGTTTTATGCACCGTGGTAAGCATTTTTTTTGTCCCATAGCCATAGGTCATCTTTTTCTGGTTATTTTTTATCTGGAGTTCTTATGTTGCTGAGGAAATAGTAAATAATCTGTTTATAGGGTTCCCTTTTATATCTTGATATCATGTTTGTACTTATTCCTCTGGTGGCGTTTCCAGGTGTGGCCATTGCAAAAATCTTGCTCCTGTAAGGCTATTCCGTTTTTCCTTGTTCATCTGCATGAACTTTCTGATTCTGGAAGCCTGCTTGCTTGAATCTTTCTGAATAAATGATCTTTGCACCTCCCTTTTTCTTCTCTTGGCAGACTTATGAAAAGGTAGCTACTGCATTTAAATTGGAGGAAGATGTAGTGATTGCCAATTTGGATGCTGACAAATATAAGGATGTAGCCGAAAAGTAAGTCACACTTGTCAGCACCATCTAGAAAGATGGAACAAGTTTTTGAAACTAGTAGTTGATTAAACAATGTTAGTGTCTCTCTGTGTGCAGGTTTGGAGTAAGTGGTTACCCGACATTGAAATTCTTTCCCAAAAACAACAAAGCTGGTGAGGATTATGATGGTGGGAGAGATTTAGAAGACTTTGTGACTTTCATCAATGATAAGTGTGGAACCAGTCGTGATGGGAAAGGAGAACTTACTCCGAAAGTAAGTCTTAGATTGAATGCGATGAGGACCTTTGATTTCTATGTCCTTAAATGTTTGCTTACTCCTGTTGTTTGATAGGCCGGTCTAGTCGATAGTTTGGATGCTTTGGCCAAAGAGTTGGTTTATGCCAGCAAAGAGGAAAAGAAAGCAGTCTTTGCCAAACTAGAAGAGGAAGTTCAGAAACTCGATGGTTCATCATCTAGGTAATTTGGTTTAAAATTTTGGATAATTGTTTCTATTATTTGTTGATCCCTATGACCAGATACTTTCCAAGCACGCATGAATGATCATATATCTTTAACTTTTCACTTAAGCAGTTCTTGTTTGATTTCATTTGAACTTGTGACAGGTATGGAAAGATCTACCTGAAAGCTGCTAAGAATAGTATGGAGAAAGGTGCTGATTATGCTAAGAATGAAATTAATCGCCTTAATCGTATGCTTGAGAAGGTAAGAATAATGGATTGATGAGTCTTATGAAATCAATTTCTTGATATACGGCTGAAGATTTTCATTCGACAACTTTGCTGTTTGCTTATGGTAGCCCATGGAATGAAAGCATGGTTAACTCATGTGATCTTCAGTATTTTACTTTTTCATCTTATCGTATGTAAGTCTTTTTCTTGTACTGTTTCTGCTGCAGTCAATCAGCCCAGCAAAGGTAGATGAGTTCATCTTGAAGAAGAATATCTTGTCCGCATTTGCTTGATCAGATAGATTTGACGGTAGTACTTATCAAACTACCTTGAAGATATAATTATTGTCCAGTTTTATGAGGACCAGCTTTTCCCACCTCAGGAGTTGGATGTTTACTTTCAGATTTATTGAGAGAGCCAAGAGTATCTTCTAACGTTGGAAACGTCATTCCTTGAACTGAATCTGGGCATCTGCTCCAGAAACAAATTGTTTTGAGAATCTTGACCTGGCTAGTGAATGGGTGCTGTTCTCCATTTACCTTTAGTTTTTCATTCACAGTTGCAGAAACTTCAGTATTTGTTTTGAGCCATGATTTTGACGAAGCTAGTGTCTAATTGAATGAATGATGTCTACCATTCTTAGAAATTAAATGCATACTCTCAGATGGCTTTACTTTAAGGTTAAGAATGAAAATGGCGATTTTTCGAACTTCTTATTCTTCAATCCCGAGCACTAATTTCTAGGGGGTGCTAAGTTTAAAGATTAGCAATCGTTGAGATTTTGTCATATTCTGTTTTTCTTGAAGAAACTTGTAGATTTGATGAGTTAGATGAGGGGGTACGTTCAATTGGTACTATTTGTTTTCGTTAAAACGGTTGTAGGTTAAAATTTTCTTGATATTTTTTATATTGGAAATAATTTGGAACTAAACCATTTTTCCCTTTCTTTAGACAGTTGGATGAAGATTCTTTGTACCGATTCAATAACTATGATACTATACGAAACGATTATTCTCATTAATTTGAAATTTCTCAAAACGACACACTACTTTTATTATAGGATTAGGGGCTAAAAGTACCGGCGTACTCTTAACACTATTTATGTCAAAAACAGGGTGACAACTTTTCTAGTTTAACCCTAACAATAAGTTGCGAAAACGGCGTACGGAATGTTCGTTTTGATCGAGCAAACCCTAGATGGGTGGAAAAGTGCCTCTAATAAAAACTTCAGTCGTTGTTCATCTCCCTCAATGATATGCGTGTAATCATAAATATCGAGTTTTTTGATTGAAATGGGAAAAGCGTGAATCTTTGAGCCTCAGAGGTACAGAAACAGTATAGAGCTTGGTTGGTCTATAGCTTACCAGTAGTGGGA
This sequence comes from Erythroxylum alaternifolium, assembly GCA_027478495.1. Classification (NCBI taxonomy): domain Eukaryota; kingdom Viridiplantae; phylum Streptophyta; class Magnoliopsida; order Malpighiales; family Erythroxylaceae; genus Erythroxylum; species Erythroxylum alaternifolium. The sequence continues at coordinate 35,121,836 of JANIIA010000010.1, read as the reverse complement.
CGTTGTGAATTGCTTCAGCTATGATTGGATTGTTCTCTAGAAGAGTACTGTTGCTACATTCTGTCTCCAGTGAAACTACTGGTGTTCTGCAATTTTCCCGCTACTTTGCGACGAAAGATTCAATTCTTCCTTTGCTAGATGCTCCAAAACAGGAAAGACAAGAAGCAAACGGCCCATTTACAGTTCCTTACTTGATTGACCCATGGGGTTTGCCCTCTCAGGTTGCTACCTCTGTCTCCAAGAAAGTCCTACTTAGAACCCCAAAACGACGAGACTTGGTCCTTTCTCTTCTGAGGGACTACGGATTTAATGGCACCCAAATATGTAAAATTGTCAAGTATTATCCTAAACTTCTTGTTACCGATGTTGAGAAGTATCTTCTTCCCAAATTTCAATTCTTTCTGTCTCTTGGAGCTTCAAAAGCCGAACTCAGGAATGTTTGCTCTTCAAATCCAAAGATATTAAGAGGAAGCTTAAAGAATAAGATAATCCCTTATTATCATATCCTCAGGGACGTTGTGTGTCTGGATGATAGATGAACGATTTTGTGAGCTCAGAAATCAGAGAGCGGTTACTAAAATATTTCTGTACTCGTATTATCACTCTGCAAATTTACAACGCTGCTGTACATATATATAAGATGGAGAAAAAAAATCTAGAAGCTACAAAAAACTACTTCTAACAGACAATGCTTATATCACGTAAATAAAAAAATACAAACAAACTTCATACACAACGTTCAACAGTTCCAGCTTGATGCTGAACATCCCCCGCGAGCTGGAACAGGATGAAAATCTCGCAGTCCCAGTTTGGACAAAAAATCACGAAAAACAAAACAAGGAAGCGACTTGGTAAAACAGCCTGCCAACTGATTAGTAGTATGAACATGAGAAAGAGTAATAAAACCAGCAAGAAATTCATTTCTCACGATATGACAATCGATTTCAATGTGTTTCGTACGTTCATGAAACACCGGATTTTGAGCAATAGACAAAGCAGCTTTATTATCACACCAGAGAGGAATGGGAGAGGGATAAGGAACCTGCAAATCCTGAAGAATATAAGATATCCATTTAAGCTCACTAACAGCGGAAGCCATACTCCTGTACTCAGCCTCCGTAGTGGACCGAGACACAGTAGCTTGTTTCTTTGTCTTCCAAGAAATGAGGCAGGACCCAAGTAAAATACAAAAACCGGTAAGCAATCGACGAGAATCAGAGCATGTAGCCCAATCAGAATCACTGAAGGCAGTAAGGTTCAAATTAGTTGCAGCAGGATAGAATAAACCCAAGGAAGGACTACCCTTCAAATATTTCAAAACATTGACAAGAGCATTCCAATGCAACTGTCGAGGAGCCTGAGTAAACTGGCTAAGTTGCTGGACCACAAAAACAAGATCCGGCCGTGTGAAGTCAAGATACAAAAGCTGGCCAACTAGAGATCTGTACTGTGAATGGTTAGAAATAAGAGCACCACATTTGGTTCCTTTGGAAAAACATAACCAGGGGATAAAGGCATCATTTGAGGCTTGCAACCTATCAAACCTGCAGACTCAAGAATATCAATAACATACTTTTGCTGATTAAGATAAATTCCTGAACTACTCCTTGCAACTTCCACCCCTAAAAAAAATCAAGCGGGACCCAAGTCCTTAATAGTAAACCGTGCATGCAAAAATTGTTTAACATGCTCAATCTCTGTTTCAGAAGTCCCTGTGATAAGTACATCATCCACGTATACAATCAGGATCAAAAACAAAGCGCCTCTCTGAAGCAGAAATAAGCAGTGATCATAAGCACTCTGTTTAAAACCGTATAGTGTCAAAGTTTTAGCAAACTCCATGTTCCATTCTCTTGAAGCTTGCTTTAATCCGTATAAGGATTTAAGCAACTTACAAACCTGCTATGGTTTAGCCTCATCGTAATCATCAGGTAGCTGCATATAAATTTGTTCATGAAGATATCCATGCAAAAAAGCATTATTAATGTCTAAGTGATGGACTGACCAAGAATAACTAGCTGCAAGAGCAAAAATAATCCTGACAGTCACAAGTTTTGTAACTGATGAAAAACTATCATGATAATCAACCCCTTTAATCTGATTATACCCTTTTGCAACAAGCCTTGCTTTATAACGATCAACTGATCCATCTGGTCTACATTTCACCTTATACACCTACTTACAACCAATAGCTTTCTTACCAGATGGAAGATCAGTAAGAATCCAAGTCTGATTCAATTCAAGTGCCCGTATCTCCTCCTCCATAGCCCTCTTCCATTCTGGCTTATCTTTAGCATGTGCGTAGGATCTTGCTTCTTGAATATTAGTTATGTGAGCCAAAAAAGATAGGTAATGGGGAGAAAAGCATCAAGTTGGAATTGTTGAACGTTGTGCATGAAGTTTGTTTGTATTTTTTTATTTACTTGTTAGTTACGTAATGTAAGCAGTGTCTCTTAGAAGTAGTTTTTTGTAGCTTCTAGATTTTTTTTCTCCATCTTATATATATGTACAGCCGCGTTGTAAATTTGAGGAGTGATAATATGAATACAGAAATATTTTAGTAACCACTCTCTGATTATTGAGCTCACAAAATCGTTCAATAGAACTATGGTTCGGGCGATGAAGCGCTCATTCTGGTTTTCTCTTGTTCGTTATCGAGAGCATTTAACAACGAACATTTCACTATTGAGAAGCCTTCGAGTGCCACAATCCTCTGTCTCTCTATTGGCGAGTTGCAATCCTGGTGTGCTTGTCCACAGGGCTGAAAATTTTGGCGCCTATGTGAAGAGAACTGTGGAACTTGGATTCAACCCTTCCACCGTGAAATTTATCAAAGCACTAGTAGCATTTGGTTGTTTACGACCCTCAACATGGGTGCGTAAATTTGAGGCTTTTGGGAAATTGGGTTGGTCTGAAGATGAGATCTGGTCAGCTTTCAAGAAACATCCGATACTTATGAAATTGTCTGTGAAGAAGGTAACAGGCGTTATGCAATTTCTTGTGAACGAAATGGGCATAGATCCTTCAACTATTGCCAAAGCTCCGATCATTCTTTTCTATAGCTTGAAGAAGAGGGTTATGCCTAGAGGTTCTGTCATTAAGGTTCTGCAAATGAATGGTTTAATACAACAAGATGTAAATTTTGCTACTGTATTGGGATGTGAAGAGAAATGCTTTATGATTAGGTATGTGAATAGATATCAAAGTTTGGTTCCAAACCTTGGGAAGATTTATGCTGCGGAAATGGATAAATTATAAATAAAGTATTTTGGTAAAAGGCTTACAGGTTGCATGCATTCTATAGCATTGAGCAAAAGGAGTATTTTTCATGGTGCAGGTAGCTTCTGACAATGAACAATTTTTCTACGACTTAGCCATGATTTGTGGCTCACTGTATGGTTCCATTAGCCTTGATTAGTGGCTCATTGTATGGTTCCATCGGGAGACAACTTAGCTTTCTTGTTCTTAGAATTCTTTTCCATTTTTAGGTAAACCTTTACATGCTTGTGATCATTTTTCCAAGGCTCATCTAACGAACAAACAACGATATTATTTTTTACGACGGTGTAACTCAAAATCGTTTTCCGAATACATGTCAGTATAAATGCGTAATAATCCACGAATAATGTGTCTTGAAAAAGTCAATAAGTCGAACAATGAAAGTTAAACGATGGATTCAATTCAGTTAGTATTAAGAAACTCTTGTTATTTTTCTCCCCAGTTGCTCCGTTGGTTTTATAGCCTCAAGAAGATCCCTACTGGCTGCTGGTGGTTCATGGAGTTGGTATTTTGATTATTGTCTTTGATTTCTCACGCCTCTGTTAGCTACAACAAGTCGCTTTCGGGATCTTCCTAGTTCCTACTTCAAATTCCAACCACTAATGAACTGGGACTCTTTAGATTGCCCATTTTTGTGATGCTTCTGGGAGTAAATGCTAGTGGGTATTTGGTTTTTTCCCATTTTGTTTAAGAGACTGATAGTGGATGGTTTGTGTACTGGCGATAGAGAATAGCGGCTCTTGGTTCTTCATTTCCGTGTTTAAGAACTGATCAAAAGAAAGACTGCTTTATTTTGCTAGTTCATTACAAGCTAGAAATCCCATTTGTAAAGCATTTATTTAACATCATCAGTCAGAAAACGCTGAGATCTAGTTGTTGTCACTGTGAAAGTTTCTGAATTTTTCAGGCGTTTCAACCTTTTCATCATTGATTTGAGATTTATCTTTAGCCAAGTTTGCAAAGAGAGATTTGAAGGATAAGCTTCGACCCAGATGACCAATCTTTGGAGTTCCTCTGTTTCCAGCATTTTCGTCATCAATTTCTTTTTTTTTTTGGGGTGAAATTGTAGCTTTTTCTCGTGATCTCTTTCCAGGAAGTAAAAAGAGGAGCTTTTGATGTTGCGTTTCAAAAGGTAAGATCTTGGTTGCTAGAAGAAGAGTGTCACCCAGCAGTTTCCCAGATCGCGAGTGGGGGTTTTCGTGTTTTATATTTTCGTTGGTAATTATTTGAATTCAGATCTTTTCGTTGGTAGCTTAAATTTGATCCAGTTTGGTCCAATTTTAGTCATCTTCTAGACATTTTTTTGTCTGGGTTTTTAAAAACTTGTTCTTGAATCTCTTCTTTGGTAGATTCGGGGTGAGTCCCACCCCAACATGGTAGAATTTCTGGCAAACGGTGCTAACTACGACAGGAATATACAGAGCTGGTAAGTGGCATCTTAAACAGATATGATCAGTTTGTATATTTACCTTATTTGATTAGTTAGTACCTCTTAAATTTTTCTTCTTTATTAGATGTATATGTGATTGATTTCAGGCTGTGTTTGTTGTTGATTCATTGCACTTTTTGGGTGTTGAATTTCAGTTTGTAGTCTCCATGGATCCATTAAAAGTTTTAATATCTTTTGTGTTTACAGTTAACCCAAGATAAGTCCTGAGAATGTGACTGATGTTTATAGTTGGAGGAAGTATGGTCAGAAGCAGACGAAAGGTTATCAAAGTTCCAGAAGCTACTACAGGTGGACGCAATTAAGTTGCCATGTAAAGAAAGAATTACTCCCACCGTGTCGTTGATGTTGTTTGTATTGGCCAGCATAATAATCATCCCCCTCAAGAAAAATGTAACAGGTCTAGAGGGTTATCTTATCTCCTAAAATTGTCCTTCCTGGGGACACTGGCAATCCTGATGATGAAAAGTTAGATGGTTCAGTTATATCAATGTGTTGTGCATATGCTAAGCAATCATTTTTCTGTTTGGCTGGATCAGCACAACCAAGTTCAAGCAGCTCTAATTGTCAAGAACCAGAGTCAAAGCAATCGGATGAGGAGAAGGGCCGATAAGAAAATCGAGCCTCCAACCCAATGCCTGATGGGCTTTGGACCGTATCATACGAAAATGTTAGAGATGAAGTCAGTTCTCATGGCCCCCTTGTCTGCGATTCTGAGAACTACTAACTAAAGATGAATCACTTCTCGAAAATCCCCAACCACCTCCCATATCAATGCATCCTACAAGCCCAATCGACGAACTAAAAAGTACCAAAGGAAAAATTAAAATAATAAACACTGAAAAATCCCTATCAAAATGACATGCTCATGGACATTATAGGTAATAAATGGATTAAAAAGGACAATTACAGCTTTACCTAACGAAAACCGAGGACAATTCATGTGGGGTCAATCATGAATGCATCTTTCTCCTTTAACCAAGAATATATATATATATATCCATTTTTAGTTGCAATGATTGTCGCATAATGCAGGATGGCGTCTGCTAAAGGGTATTTAGATCCCCCTTCACCACAATTAATTTGGATTAATCTTGCTTACTAGTTTCTGTTAGAAACAATACTGACTGATGATGACCTAAACCTTTTACTCGTTAAGCTTGAGAGGGGTCCCAACACGAGAACATCATGAACCAAGCATGGACACTCCACGATAGCTATCATAAGTCTGTCTCAGTCACTATTATATGGCCACATAAAGACAAACTTCCTGCAAAAGCTACATCTACTAGGCTGCTAGCAATAGTCATTTTAGACATCGGAAATTGTCTAAAGTAAACCCAAATAATTGCGAAGCACGCACTCATAATGTCTCCGACGAACCCAACTTCTCTCCGGCTTCAGAGTTTCAGGATTGAATAATTTAGAAAAGTGAAACGGCCTTTGCATTAAGTACCAAATGAAAAGAATATAAACCAACTACTGATCTTGAATGCCCATATATATATATATATATATACTCCGGACAACCATCATCACTAAATGGGGTTTCAAGCACAGCTTTTTCTTCACTGTACATGTGCAATAAGTCATCAAAACATGTTTTTGAAAAATACAGATTCAGATAACTATAACTTATAATCAAAAGCTATACAAAAATAGAACCTGATACAAATTCATGAGGTCTACCTGGAAGATACCGGATTCAGAGATTTAGCGAGTCCATTAAGAGCACTGTAGCCCTTAGAACTAAATCCCAAGCACCCAAAAAGGCCGTGCCTGTACGGCAAGTAAGTTCGCTTCTTCATCTCCTCTGCGTGGGCTCTGTTGGCGGTGTAGTGAAGCTCATGTGCTGACGGAGGCATACGGCGTCGCTTATCAACGCCGTTCAGGGGTTTTGCGGTCGTTTTGCACGAAGCTTGTCGTCGTTCAGTGGGCTGCTTGTCGTTGTTATCCTTCTGTTTCTGCTTTTGCTTTGGGGGTTTCGAAGGAGAGATTAAAGAAATGGAAGGCCAAAACTTGTCCTTCCCATTCCCTCTCCCTTCACTCTTGCTTCTGTACAAAAGATCTTTCAAGAATATCCACTTGTTCGAGTTTCTTCCAGATGAACCTGATCTCGATGAGGACGCAGAGCACGACGGCGTCGTTTCAGTTGATGGCATTTCGCTTTGTTCTAACTCCGTCACATCCTCTCGCTTCGCTTCAATATTACCCCACTGAAACTCGCAGCTTCTCAAAGGAGACAAAGATCTGGCCTTTCTGTGAAGTGATCTAGTTGTTTTAACCTTAAGATCTCTACCTCTAGTTACCCTCGACTCTTTTTCTTCTTCTTCTTCTTCTTCTTCTTGCTTCTCGAACTCTTCTTCTTCTCGGTTAACGTTCTCCAGATCTAACAATGGAGGCAACACCTGCGGCCTCCGTAAAAGTGAGGAGAGCTTCACAGGCCTGATCTGACCGTTAAAAAACAATTCGTCGGCGGAGGTCATGGAGCCTAAAACTAGAGAACCGTCGCTTGAGAACCTAGAAGAGAACTCGAAGTCGGGATCGGGCTCGGACGACGGAGGCCGAGAGGCGGATGATAACAGAAAATGCATGGGACTGGCCGGTGCACTGAAGAAGTAACCCCCGCCACCTCCGCAGCGGCCGGGACTGGAGGGAGCACTGACGTAAGGAGTGGAGGAGGCGGAGTCGTGCTCGAGATCATCGCTGAAACGGTGCACTTCGGGCGCGTCTTCACTGGCGGGAGCTTGAAGGATGACCATAGTGAGTGACTGGAGAAGAAGGAAATGAGATTGGCGAGACCGAGAGAGAGGAGAGTGCAAAGCAAGCCTTATGACTGACAATGAACCTCCCTCGCTCTTGATTCTAACACTTTTGGGTAGAGACGTGGCGGCATGTGCATTGTCTCCTCTCACCCATCCCCTTCCCCTAATCCCTTCACTGTTACACATGCCCAGATCATATGAT
>JANIIA010000010.1:35061002-35074073 GCA_027478495.1 Erythroxylum alaternifolium | reverse complement strand
GCTCTTCTCAGAAAAGCTCTACTGACAAAAGCTCTATTGACAAAAGCTCTACTGATATAAGCTCAACCAAACAGGCATTAAGACAGCGTTAGTCACTAACAGAGCCAACTCTCAACGCAGAGCTGTTTTTAATGTTTTATATGCTTTTACCAGTTCCTATTTATCTATTTTTATTCTTTGTAAATGTTAAAAGTAAGCCTTATAAAAAACAAAATAAGATAAAATAGGTAAATCAGGAGAAGGCCTGAGCAGGCATCTTTTCTATCCTTGTCCTGGGCGGGCCTGCTCCCACTATAGATGGTGCACAAAACAATAGAAAGTAACGCTACTTTTCCTATTGCGTAGGCAAAGGCAAGTGACAACCCTCCAAATCTTCACTTTCCGCTTCCAGTGTCCGCCTTGGCTTTATTGCTGATGCCAATGCCAATTTCGGTGACTAATAAGCCTTTGACTTACAAGCACCTTTTAAAGTCTTCTCAATGCTACGTTTGTTTGGAGTTTTATAAAGGAATAAAATAGAAAGTAGTATTATTTTATTATTTAGAAAAAGATTTTATAATAAAATGAGATAAAATAAAATAAAAGAAAAGAGTTTCATATTATATCCTATTTTATTTTAAACAATAAAAAAAAACTTTTAATTTGGAAAGTTTAGGATGAAATGTAAAATGATAAGTAACTTTATACTATATCATATTATAAACCCTTCATTCAAAAAACATTTCACTATATTACATTATGAACCTTTTTATCTCTCTCAAATAATAATTTTTTAATATTACATCTATTTATGTTCTATTCTATTATAAACCATTTCATTCCATTAAAAATTAAAGTGATCAAATCTTACTGATTATTAATTATTAAATATGCTAGAATAGTTTTGTCTTAAAAGGCAAAAATGAAAAAAAAAAAGCAATTACTTAACAACATTGAAAAATGACTAACTCGAAATAACTTGCTTTGAGATTTACAAAATTAACTTGGGATAGATCAATTTTTAAGTAAGGATGACATTGGGTCAATTATGCTAACTTTTAAAATTAATTTTTTAATTGAGTCCAAATTTAAACTATTCAAGTTCAGGTTTACCGAGATTTAAATATTCTAAATAAACAATCTAGACTTGACTTATGAGCTGATTCATTAACTCATAGATTAACGGATTGCCCTTTTTATTTTAAAGTTGAGTTCGAACACTTATTTAAAAAATAGTATTTTAATAATAAAGCAAACAGAACAAGAAACGCGTAGGTGGTAAAATTATTAGAGTGGGCACTGGACAGGGCATTCGATCTTTTAATTGAAATATCAGGTATCGAAGAAAGCATCAAAATTGGAGTGGAGCAATGTTTAAATGCTTTCTTAACAAGTCCGTAACAACTGCAACAACTGCTGCAACACTGCATTCTTCTGTTTTAGGTCTATTCCGATTCCGAAACGACAGCTTCACGACATCAACGTATAGATTTTCCGCTCCGACATTAACGCAAACATTTTGCCTACACTCTGAAACTCAAGTAAACTGCCCAAGTCAAAGCGAAAGAGACCTGGTGAGAAAAATGAAGTACGTGGTAGTGACCGGAGGAGTTGTGAGTGGGCTCGGCAAAGGCGTCACTGCCAGTAGCATCGGCGTTGTTCTCAAGGCTTGCAGCCTTCGGGTGACCTCTATTAAAATAGGTTCGTTAAATTTGCTTGCATGTGCCTTCTTTGCTTTTTGTAGTTTCTGTTCTGTTTGATGCCTCAGTTGGGTATTCTTGGTTTCGAATTGCATAGTTTGGTGATGGAGTTTTGTCAAGATTAAGTTCATTCTTCTTTTTGTGTATTCTTTTTGTTTTTGATGATCTGATGTTTCTGTTGTATTATGTACTGCAGACCCTTATCTGAATACTGATGCTGGTACCATGTCCCCCTTTGAACATGGAGAGGTTTTTGTTTTGGATGATGGTGGAGAGGTTTGTATCTGTTGCTGTTTTTCACGTATATCAGTTGTGGGTAGAGATGTAATGTGAATGTATTGAAAGGTTTCTGTAACTGGGTGTCTTTTGAAAGGTTGATTTAGATTTGGGGAACTACGAGCGATTCCTTGACTTAACTCTGACGAAAGATAACAACATCACCACCGGAAAGATATTTCAGGTACTCGATTTTAACTTAGACCTTATATTGATTTTTGAGTTCTCTGCGATATGTAGTTAGCTGGTTGATTCTCTATAATCTTTGTTCAGTCTGTCATTGAGAAGGAACGGAGAGGTCATTATCTTGGAAAGACTGTTCAGGTGAACCTGTTAGTTTATTTGGTTCATTTTGTTTTTTTTCTTTTCTTTTAGCAGATACGGTCGATATTTAGCTAGGTCTCTAAAACTCAGACATTTTAAATGCAGGTAGTACCTCACATCACTGATGCCATTAAGGATTGGATTGAGTCGGTTGCAGCAATTCCGGTGGATGGAAAGGAGGGTGCTGCAGATGTGTGTGTGATTGAGTTGGGAGGAACTGTTGGTAAGAACTATGTGTTAGTATCTCATATGTCCACAAAGTTACAATTGTCATTGATTAATAGACATATTTTATGTCTTCTTAATTTTGGTTTGGTGTCTTTCAGGTGACATTGAATCTATGCCATTCATTGAGGCTCTGCGACAGTTATCCTTTTCAGTTGGTAAGCTTCAACCGATCACTGTGTCTTTAATCCCATACATGATTACTTTTTGCTGTAGTAATTTCTTAATTTTCTAACCATTTTTCAGGTCAAGATAACTTCTGCCTCATTCATGTGAGCCTGATACCTGTGCTGGGCGTTGTTGGTGAGCAAGTAATTTTCTGCATATTTTTATTATGTGAAATCTTGATATAATACTTTCTAGAGGCCTAAGTAGATGGTATTCCTCCTTGGATGACATTAATTCTGTTTATATGCATCTAGAAAACTAAGCCTACACAACATAGTGTCCGTGAATTGAGAGCATTGGGTTTGACTCCTCATCTTCTGGCATGTCGCTCAGCTCAGGTACTTTGTTTTCTTTGCTCAAATATATGCATGTGCCAGGGTGTTAAGTACTGGAATTTGGATGAAGATTCTTTTCTTGACATTTGGATCAGTACTGAATTCATATTCATTCTTAAAGCTATCAGTTTCTTTTTTTTTTTAATTTTAGTTTTTGATTGCACTAGTATTGTTTCAGGAGGCTACTGAAATTCCAAATTGTTGCTAGCATTTCTGTTGTAGATGTTCATCTTTTATGGGGCCCTGCAGATACATTTTACTGACCAAAATTTTATTTACCCAACCTTTGTTAATATGTTCCTGTCATTTTGGAATAATCACTCTGAATTTCTTTCTTGGATTATAACTACCTTTACCTGTTGTGCAGCTGCTTCATTCTTCACAAAGTAGTTTTTCTAATTTGACAATCTTGAGCGTACAGTAACTCTTGCTAAATAAATGCAGCCTCTATTGGAAAATACGAAGGCTAAACTCTCACAGTTTTGCCATGTTCCGGTAATATTGGGAAACTTTTTTTTTCCTTCATAATGGCAATGCAGTTTGTTTCTTTGCGATTGTTATGTCTGTTGTAATGACTTCTGCAGGCTGCAAATATTCTGAACATTCATGATGTTCCAAACATCTGGCATGTTCCTTTGTTACTTAGGGTGGGTTGAATATCAGTTCTCTGGTCATATCAAAGCTTCAAATACATTATACATCAAAGAAATATGTTAGCTTCTTTAACATGCTATCGTTTTGCAGAGCCAAAATGCCCATGATACGATTCTAAAGCAGCTAGATTTACTCAGGTTAGTTATTGATTGGCCTTTTCGAGATATCAGGATTTAATTTGGAGATCAAATCATTTACAGTAAGGCTTTTTCAAGTTCGTGCTAATCTTTCATTAGTAAAGCTGATTGTTTATGGATTATCAAATTTTGTTGTGGCCATTTCATACATAGCTTAGACTTGAGCCATTGTTAATATTTTGATGGATGATCATACAAGGATGGCTGCCAATTGAAAAAATGAAAACCTTTAAGAAAAAAGATACGTCTTACTCTGAGCAAAATATTGAGTGCAGGAATATTGGTTTTATTAACTGACTGTAAATGGCATCTGTTTCAGCATTGCGACACCACCCAATTTACAAGATTGGACCCAGATGGCCGAGAGTTATGACAATCTTACCAAATCTGTTAGTATTATCACTAAACCGCTTGTTGGCCACTTGTTTGATTAGTGTTGTTTCGTTCTTGTGACAATAGGATGTCGAAATTTGCAGGTTCGGATTGCAATGGTGGGGAAATATGTTGGCCTTACAGATTCTTACCTGTCCGTCATTAAGGTTTGTTACAATCCTTTTGATGGTCAGTGAAAGTCATAATGTGGCGTCCAGTTTTTGAATGCAGAAGGGTTAGTGATATGTGTGTTATTCTACTACTTGAAATGGATTTAATTTTTTTCTCGTAGGTTTTAATGCCGATATATAGAATAGAACTTATAGTTTTTAAGCAACTAAGAGGAGCATCTTTATGTTTATCAGATTACTTGAATTCTAGGTTTATATTGGTAGTGTTTTTCCTTGTTGATTATGGTCTTTCTACTCTGGTCTCATAATATCTTTTTTTTTTCCATTGCTCAAATTTTTATTGCAATTGAATATTTGCATTGTGTAATTTGTTTTACTCACAGGCACTTCTACATGCTTGTATTGCATGTTCATTGAAGCCATCAATTGATTGGATTGCAGCTTCTGATCTTGAAGATGACAGTGCAATATCAGTAATGAATTGTTGATATTTGCAATTTTCTATGCTATTGTTATAATCTGCTTATTATTCTCTTTTGCTCATGAAAATTTATCTGCTGTATGCAGACACCAGAGGCTCATGCTGCTGCATGGGAGACCTTGAGGGTAATGCTTCTTCAGAACATTTAAATTTCCCATCTAGCCTAACTTTCATAGATTATTTTTCTTTCCTTAAGACTTTCAATGACCTGGTGTTGACCTTCTGAAAGTGTATAGTTGGCAAAATGGTCCCAATAATTTTGACCTTTCTTTTTCAAGTAACAAATTAATTATTTAAAAAAGGAAAGCAGAAGTTAGGGTATAGTACAGTGGTTAATAAAATTGTATCTTGGGAAGTTAAGTCTCTTTTGGCGCTGATTTATGGCTTTTTTCATTTGCAGGGTGCTGCTTGTGTTTTAGTTCCTGGTGGGTTTGGAGATCGTGGTGTGAGAGGAATGATATTGGCTGCAAAATATGCCAGAGAAAACCATATCCCTTATCTAGGAATCTGCTTGGGCATGCAGATTTCTGTGATTGAGTTTGCTAGATCTGTATGTACTTATGTTTCTAAATGAATTTGTCTATTGACCTAGTAATAACTTACCTTAATTCTTTTGTATCAGGTTGTGGGCCGAGAAAAGGCAAACAGCACTGAGTTTGAAAGCCAAACATCTGATCCTGTTGTAATTTTCATGCCTGAGGTATGCAATATACTTGAGGCATAATCTTTTACATACTAATTTACTTGAGACTTAATCTTTTACTTAACTAATTTACATGTATCAATTGCAACCATTTGCTTCATGTAATTTAACATTAAATGCAGGGTTCAAGAACACATATGGGAAGCACAATGAGGCTAGGATCTCGGAAAACACTATTGCAGACCCCTGATTGCATAACTGCAAAACTGTATGACACATATTACTGAGAATATAGGCTCATAATTCCATATTGCCTTTCTGTATTTTATTATCTGTAGTCATTTGTTTGAGATAGTTGCTCCTGGAACAAGTAGAACACCATGCATATGTTCTACATGATGTATGTTTCTATACTTTTGTTTGTTTTGATGTTTGATTCACTATACTTATTTGCTAGGTATGGTAATGCAGAGTACATAGATGAGAGGCATAGACATAGATACGAGGTTAGTTGCATGATTTAGGAAGGATGGAGATGTGATACACGCTTTCTTAAAATCTCCACCGGAAGATAAGTCATCTCTGTGGTGCAGGTAAATCCCGATGTAATTGATGTTCTGGAGGAGAAGGGCCTAAAGTTTGTTGGGAAGGATGTAACAGGAAAGAGGATGGAGGTTGGTCTTCTGGCCAATAAGTTTAAAGTCGTTACCAACTTGTTTTTACCCCTTTTGGCCAATATACTTATAATGGTCCTGCTGCTGGTTTGAGATTTTATGGTTGCTATTGTATCATTCAAGACAATTTATTTTTCTGGGGTTGAGCTGAATCCTATCTGCTTAGAGAAGTCAAAATTTGTTGGACAGACAAAAAAGGATTATTGGCTCATTTTTCCTCTTCCTTTGTAGATTTTGGAGCTTCCAAACCATCCCTTTTATGTAGGTGTGCAATTCCATCCGGAATTCAAATCACGACCTAGAAGGCCCTCAGCTCTATTTTTAGGTACTTAACTATCTACAAAAGACCTTGTGCATCAAGTGTGGTCTTGCTGTTCTGCAACATGGAACATACTTGGTGTAGACCTTTGATGCCTTCTGTATGAAACAACAGATTCATTGTTTTTCCAATGCTTATGTCGAGTTTGTAACATCTGAGATTTCTATCTAGGATTTACATTTACTGGTGAATACTTAGCGCAATGCATTTGCATTATAGGTCTTATACTGGCAGCAGCTGGACAGTTGGAAGCATATCTCAATAGTCATCAGAATGGAAGGTAATTAAATTGAAATCAACTCACGCTTACGAGGTAGCAATTTATTTTCTGTCAACGAAATTTTAAGCATTAACATCTCACATAGGTTGATCTCATGAATTTCCTGTGGGGTGTGTGAATTCGGATAGTTCGCAGTGGCAACTTTTCTTCCATAGAGACGAGGCTATCTTGAAAATCAGCATAAGAAATCTTTGAGTTTCAACAGTAATTTGCTAGCAAGACAGGTAGCTAACTAGATGTTGTCTCCTTCCATTGGTACAGGGTTGCACAGAGTGTTGGTTGATATTCTAGATAATATGGGGGCCCACAATGCATGATGTAGCAGTCGCTGATAGCCTGTGGCTTCCTGAGAGAGGACCGCTTATGGGATGTGCATGTTCGAGATAGTGATGTTCTTCTGGATTTTTGCTATGTGTAACTTGTATGCAAAGAGGATCAAGGGAAGCACTTGATCTCATTTTCAGTGAAGAACTTGAAGCCTTGTGTTTTAGCCAGGAACTTCTGACTTGTTAGGTTGACAGCTAGCTCAAATATTTCTTGTATGAGATTTTTGTGAACGTTGAAAATATTTGCCAAGGTTGAACTGTTAGGTCACGTCAAAGGTGAAGTAACGAAACCATTCCTCCTGGTTTTACCTGATGTAGAGTGTGTTCACTGCAATGCTTAGCTTTGAATCTTCTTTAGATTCACTTGGCAAATGAATTATTCGAGAAATCACAGAACTAGCGGTTCAAGTATTTAAGATGAGAATTGGTAGATTAAATCACAGAAGCTGTATCCAATGGTAGCTTGTGGTATCTACAAAAATGTCGCATTGCCTCCAAAAGCAAATTATATAGAAATTTTATACAAAAAGTATTTAGAAGTTGGAAACTGGAAAGTGATTTCCTGTTATCTGGCATAGATCAGCTCATTGATACTTGTCTCTGAAGCCTCATTTGCTCGTAGAACTGAGCTATGAACTTCTCAGCTCTCAAGTCAATTCCTTCTTCGTCAACTGGGGTCTTAACCTCACAAGGCTCATATCCATATTGATAATCTTCCTCTTCATACTCAAGAAAACTCATCCTCCCACCTTGTTCTTGGCTTACTTCATCGAAATCGTAATCAAAGTCAGTTTGTGGGGATATGCACGGTATGCTAAATCGCATCGAAGCAGGCCTGTTCATTTTGACGTGAAACATGGGAGTCTTGTCGAAGGAAAGCTCACGCTCTCCGTAAAAGATTTGTCCTCTTGGAGTTGATCGTCCGAGGGTTTTAAGGAACTTGGGAACGTGTAGTTCCATCATCAAACGTCTCTTAAGAATCCCACCCTTTCTTGACCATAACAACGCAAGTCGCAGGAGGTTCCATGCTCTTTGAGCTATGTTGCTGTTCTTCTTCGGCATTTTTCGATGTTGGCTTTGGTAGCTGTCTCGTGTCAGTTACAACAACAAAAGGGATAGTGAAAGAAGATGAAACTTTGGACCTTGTGATCAAAGAGATTGGAACTTTGAGTTGGATAGTAGAAGATTACAGGTAGTGAATATATGTTCACGGAGGTGTTTTGAGATGGAGATGATTATGAAAGAAGATTGGTGATGGTGGCTAACTTATATATACATGTATGAAGCTATGCTTACGCGGTGTGATAGAAGCCTCACTTTTTTTCCAAAAAAAAATCCTTTTATTGTAGTGCATGATTGATGGCTAAATTAAGAAGGTTTCGAGGAAGCCTAAAGAAAGACTGAGCAGTGTGGACACCGTGGTGGTAACACTGGCTGTACGCGGGGTTGTTCTAACTTCTAGCTGTTGCCTTCCCTTAATTCTTCGCTTCATCTATTGCTTTCAAGTTACCTAAGTCAAATTCCGAACTATCATTTTTGTCATTGTATCTTAGGATTGTTTAATTAAGAATATTTTGTGACAGAGATGTTGTTCAAATCTGTTATTTAATTTCATAAATACATATTATAAAGTTAATATGTACTTTTCAAAAATCCATTTAATATGTGTTTAGAGTTTGTTATACTAACCACTTTGTTAGAATTGTGTTCATTTTAAAATGAGTGACACCTAGCATTTTGTGTGTTCTATAGTTGTTGGCATGGCAGGATATTAGAAAACTGAAAAAGGAGTATGAAAGGTGAACCTGTGATTAGAAGTAACATAAATGATTGAGAAGAGGGAAATCTTTAACACCATTCATTGGTTTGTTGGGGACTTTTGTCTTTCTGATTAAGAAACGCGAATTTCTCTCCTATGCTCAACGACTTTGGACAAATAAACGCCTTCCTTGCTTTTGTATAAACTAAATTTAGTCACAACGTGAATCTACAATGCTTGTAGTTTCTGCGCTTTTTTTTTGTAGATTCTGAAAGTTATAAAATTGGATCGAGCTTTAACTCTGGGCCGAAAACAAAACGAACTGGTCGGGCAGATGTGCCATTGCAGATTGGTACCTGTAAACACGCAAGCAAAGCTAAAGGACGAAAACACAAGGAATAGTTAGTTCTTTTCTGCATTGGGATGCCTTCTATACCCCGTACCATAGTATCAAGGACAAGCAATGTGGATGAGGAACGTTGCAAACAACTTCAGGTTTGTCACATGAAAAGTAGGCTTTCAGGAACTTTTAAAGCCCTCCGATAAATCGGTTTTTGTTGAGCTTTACAAGCGATGTCAGATATCGACAACCCTTTTTGGAGGAAACTACGTAGCTCGATACTGTACATGAACAGATTACAGAGAATGGAACGTTGGTTCGTGACCCCCGTGAAAAACCTAACTTCACTCACCAGACAAGACCTATTTGTAAAAGGAATGGCGATGACTGACACTTGCGTTCTTAATGTGTTGTAACTCTCACGCATTACGACATGTCATATGACTCAGGACAGACAACAGAGTACTCTACTCATTGGATGATGCGATTTTATTATTTATTAATGAAAAACTTTCTTTATTTTTATGTATTGATTTAATTATATTTAATATTTTGATACTAAAAGTAAAATTCCTGGAATAATTATTATGTAATTAAAATTATGATGAGTTCATAATTGTGATATTTAACTTACATTTACGTATTGTTCTTAAATGTTTCTAGTTAGAATTTCATCAAGATGAGATAATGTTGAAATGGTAAAACTAGCTCATATTATGTTTCTTTTTTTTTTGACGAAAGTAATTGATCTACTAAATTAAAGTATGAAGATACTTAAACTAATGTGTGAGTGATTAGTAATTATTAGAGGATAAGTCACTTAACTAACCCGATTATGAGAATCTCGAATGAAATATTACTTATGTGTTTGTGGATTTCCTCATAATGATAATTGTATAATTGATCCTTAAACTTGAGATTACTAAGGTATCTCGAGTGGGAATTACTGTGTTTTGATGCTATTTATGAATCGTCCTAAGATAATTCAATAGGTAGTACTTGGATGCAATATGAACCATAAGAAGATATTTGAGTAAGTCAATAAAGGATTCGTTACTCTAAAGTAATTAGAGAGAATGTTTTACTATTCTTGATTAGTAGTGATTTATAGAATTCTCTGGCTAGAGTGAATTGACATTTGAAAAGACGTTTTCAAATTTCAATTATAAATCAATTACTAATTAGTAAGAACCAATATAATTGAATGAAAAAAGTAGACACTGTATTCATACTTTGTCCAATTAGAACACTGAATGACGAAATGATTAAATTATACATCATAACCATGTGTGGATAGGTTAAGTCAACTACTTTGACGTTTCTGATATTTGGGTGGTCATGACATGTTGCTAGATGTCAATCTTGAGTTGTGATTATAAATTGTTTAATTGGAGAATTAAAGATAATTGTGAATTAGAATTATAATTTATAACCATTGTTAATATATTAGTAACCTAATGAGTCACTCATCAAAGAGCAATTTGTGAAAAAAAAATCAATTTAAATAAGTTGGACTTAATTATAAAGTTTGAGAAACTTTAAGGATTAAATATGAAATATTTGATTTGATTAAAATTAAATTAATTATAATTAGATTTTGTTTTTAACTTTAATTATAATTAAAGAATTTAATTTTAATAAAAATTAAAAAAATCCTAATGATTTTTCTATTAATAGGAAGAACTTTTAAAAGCAGCACTTCTGTTTTTCCTCTCAAAAGAGTCTTGAGAAATTTCTCTGTGGATACCATCAGAGGCTGGACGTTTGAACAACTCGTGATTGACAAATCAAGAAAAATTCCAAAGGATTTTTAACAGGAACACAAACAAGGTATGATTTCTTATGAATCTTATTTTTGTTTTATTCAAGTTAATCCATTATCAGGATTTGCTTGAAATCTGTAAAAAATTTTGTTTTTCACTACATCTGTGATTCGATCACGGTTGAATTCCAACAGTGATATCAGAGCCTCCTTTAATTGTTTAACTTGAATTAAGGCTTGATTGTTATTGATTTTGATAAAAATTAAGGTTTTAAGAACTATTTTTTTCCTGTTCTTGTCGACTATTATTTTGTCTGTTCTGGAATTTTATACATCGATTATTGTTCTAAACAATAAAATTCTGAATCTAGAAATTGTTTCCACGCTTGCTCTTTGTTTTTGAGTTCCGAACTTCATGTTTCTCTTTCTGAAAAATTTGATTTTTCACCTTGTTTTGCGCTCTGAAAAATAAAACTCTTGAGAGCATGTATATGCGTATTGCCATAATGTTGTTGTAATATAACCTTTGTTCTTGAGTTTTGGCTTCTAAAAATAAAAGCATGTATAATGCATCTTCTGTTTATACGTGTTGTTTGATCATGTTTTTGCATTTGCTTATAGTTGCGATTTTACTACTTATGCATTTTGCCTTCTAAAATTTGATTTTGCACCTGTTTTATTCTGCTGCTCCATGTGACTATTGTTTGATTGTGAAAAATATTTTCGCAATTGTTCCCTTTTTCACTTATGGTTCTTTGTGCTTTTGGTTCATGACTTGGATATGAAAAAATGGGTTTATTGAATCGGTCACCAACGGCTTAAATCGCCCTTGGTGAGAGACAAACTAGTGACGGTTCACCATTAGTGATTGTGAAACTAGTGGCGTCGCCACCGGTGTAGATGGGCGATCATCGCCCGTCTATGGAAGCAAGCGACGAAGGGAGGGGACGGTGGAGACCAGATGATGACAGAGGGTGGAGGCAGTGGTTGAGAAACATGAGAGGCATCGATTGTAGAAACGTGGGAGACGGTTGGAGAATGTGTCCACGTTACCAGACGGTTAGGGAAACATGGGAGCGGCGGAGAAATGTGGGAGATGTTTCTAGAGAAGATGATGGACGCATGTGAGACACGCGCCCATCGTCTCATGGGCACATCTATGGCAGACTGACGCGCCAGTCAACGACTGCACGCCCCATTATAGTCACCCCTGTTGACTGTGGGCCTGTGTAGTGCACGCGCTAGCCAATCTTCCTCTCTTCTTTTATTTGATTTAAAATTTTTTAGCAACCTTATTTTCAATGAAATTAATTTAATGGAGATTAAATTAGTTTATACTCCTAATAAAATTGAGACCGAAATTTTTTTAAAATTTTAAATCTCTCAATTAAATATTAAGTACATGTTAGGAACGTGATAATTGCCTTCCATTATTTAAGAATACAACTAGAATTCTATTTATTGCTTGGCTTGTTGAGTAAACTCAATGTCACTTTAACCTGAATATGTTTTATCTTAAATTAATGGGTCCTACTTAACTAAATTTGTATGATTTGAATGATTAAACTCATGATCATATGGATTTAGAGGCAGGGTTAAGAATAATATATATGGTATATTTTGGCAAAAAGTTGTCACCTAACAGATCTAGGAGTCACATGAGATGTGAATGATAAAGTCGTTATCTACCTAATTTAAATTTAGTTGGTTTGTTGAGCAAACTCAGGATCAATTATTTTTAAATAGGATCCTAAACCACTAGGAAATTATTTGATAATTTCTCAATTTAATAGTGAGGGCTATTATTATGAACAAAATAGTGACAGTAATCAAATAATTTTAATTTTAATTTTATTTAATTTTGAATGTAAAATAATATTTGCTCCTTTTATGTTTTTCGGTTATCGAATCTGAAGATGAGTACCAACCTGACATTGAGGAGCATCATAAATGCTAACAAGCTGACTGGATCTAACTTTTTGGATTGGTTTCGAAACTTGAGAATAGTTCTCAGGCAAGAAAAGAAGTTGTATGTTCTTGACACTCCTACTGTAACATCCCGTTTCCAGAGAACGGGTCGGACCAAAGAAACGGGTCCAGATGTGGTATATTACCACATCTCATGCTCATGCAGTTGTGAATAGTGAGTTATGTGTATATAAGAATTTATTGTACATGCGTTCATG
>JANIIA010000010.1:34993594-35012465 GCA_027478495.1 Erythroxylum alaternifolium | reverse complement strand
ATCACTCACATGCATATTATTATAATAAATTTTACAAATTAATCTAAAATATATATCTGCATATTATTATAATAAATAAACACTTTTATTAATAAATATTATATTAACAAAAGTGTTAATATAATATTTATTAAACCAATGAAATTGCAGTCTCAAATAAGAACTACCCGAACCAACGAAAATGTCAAGAACCCATTGTGAAGAACCAAAAGATGTCATGTTAATATGGCAATTCTGTTGCAATTAAGATTTTTCTAAACGCAAGAAAATGTACTTCTTTCTCTTCTGAAATTTTGACATATAGTTCTTCAGTGTTAATGCTGTGTAGACTATTTCATCAAAATCCGATATCAGATTCTGTTATTGGGCTAGACTTAATTTGGGCCGTTGTTTGTGCCATGAGATATACTGGCTAAAGACAAAATAATGATTGGGACTCACTCCAAAACAAGTACCGCTGTATGAAAGCCGAATATAAAATAAACAAAGCATTCATCATATCCAGCATCACCTATAAAGCTGCCATTTCCTTTGTTAGGATCAGAAATCAAAACTAAAACCAAAGAAGGGTTACGATTGCTTGGTGAATCCCACGAATAAGAGCGAGCATACCAAGTCCTTGCACGCTAACAGATTTATCACATCAAAAGGGCTTTAAGTACTCCTTTTGATGTGATAACAAAATATTGCAATTCAGTTTCATTTTCCCACAACATTTTTTAAAATAACATTAACCATAAGCACAACAAATCCTATAATAATAATTATTAAAATAAATTTCAGCTTATTTTTCTCTTTTTTCAATAAACTGATGGCATACATCATGAGTTTTATTTGCTTATCAATTTCCATGGTTATACTTATTTCAACCATGGTTGCTGGAGTCTCTTTCTTTAATATATTTACTTATCTCTTTAATTTATACATCACTTTAATAGCCCTTTCAGTAAATTTGCCATTGTACCACTTGAAAGAAATCATATCTTTTAACCTGAAATAAAATCAATTAATAAAATAAACATTATACATAACATCATTCTTAACTTATTAAAAAAATCAAAACTTGATATTTTTGGTATTCGTAAAATGTCCTCCTTAGGTTATAATCACTCGTTGCGTGACTCTCAGCCATCAATATCAAACTACATTACCATCTCTTGAATTTAGTATTGTATTAGTAGAATACATGGGGTCTATAGCTTTAGGAGGTCACTACAATTAGCACAATTTAATTACCAGAGCTCAATTTCATATACCAACTAACAAAGGACAATAGTAAACCAACAATAAAATTAGCTAATGGAGAAGGTGAATTTTAGTAGGAAGTAATGAAATAGAGGTTGCCACCATAAAGAGTTTGCAGGTTGCCACCATAAACAAGGCCTATAGCTTAAAATATCAAGCTTTATACTAGACTCAATCGTTTTCTGCATCATTAAGAAGAAGACCATGTGACATTTGAAAGGTATTCGTACATAATTGGAAATGAAGACATTCAGTACTTAAAATTGAACTATCTTAAAATACTTGTAATGGAAGAAATTACTTTTAACTAGTGAAGTTGAAAAAACCAACAACACAGCTACTCTAAACTACAATGTTGATCCAAGTTCGGTTTGAGAATCAGCCGAATACACAACTACTGACTAGATGATTATCCTCAATTCAAAATCCCCAAATCGTCAAAAAAAAAAAGAAAAAGAAAACAATAGTCTCTTTACCAGATTGTACCATTTTCTTATGCTGTAGTCAATCAGAGCCGGCAAAATCAACATCTTAGTAACCATGAATGATCTGGGAGCACTTATTCTTGATCCAACGGATGCCATTCTTCAAAGAAGCCTTGACCCTACCTTCCACACCGTAAACCTTATATTTCGCAACTCTCCTCTTTCTCTGCATCTCCGGATCGCTAAAACCCCAGGGCTTCGACGCGCTCTGTCTCGGCCGATTAGCACTAGTTGCAGCCGCCAGATCCGGCGACCCCGGCCGAGACGCGTAGATCTGGTTGTTATTACCAAAGCTCCTCCCGCTCACGATCTCAGGTCTCCTCTCAACTCCGTAAGGCCTTTGACCCGACCCGTAGCGCTCCATCTTCGGTAAAAGAATCTTTCGCGCTTTAAGAAACTTCTGGTTTCATAGAAGTAAAGGGTATAGAAGGAAGCGAATAACAAGTGGTGTAAGATTAAAGCAATGCGTGAGTGACTTTTTAATTTTTGATCTCTGTGCTCGAGGAAAATGTATTAAAAAAAGAAATTTTCAGAAAAAGTAACAGAATAAATTAGAGGAAGAAAAGGTGCCTTTCAGTACTAGATTCGGGTAGCTGGAAGGAACTCGAGGTTTATGCTCATTTGGGCAGTGAACAGCCTTGACGTTCCTCTGGATTTTTGGCTCTTTACAAAAAGGGACAAAACACGATCAAAGGTTTCTTGTCTCCCTCAACTTATGTAGGATTCTTCAGCTTACCAAACATGTCTGACGGGTATGAAATATTTGTTGAGTAATAGTTTGGAATCCATTTTGAGGCTGGCGTCCCAATTTTGATACATACAGATGCAGCATTTCAAAACTTCCCACTGTTAAGGATTTGTTTCCTTTCAAGTTCCTCGTTTATTCTATTGCCCTCAAACATTGTATTCGATTATCCCTACAATTACCAGAAAGTAAATCTTGGATTTGGACAAAACATTATTCATGACAAATGTTTGCGGATACCAGCTGGAAATCTAGTCCGTCGTTGATCAGGCAACGCCTGTAACACCTGCTATATCCCGCAGTTGTCTTGTAAGTATATACATAAAACATCAGCTGATTCAAAAACCTCCGTTATTATAGAATCAGGCATGCAAATTGGACGTTAACAAAGGGTTCAACGCCATCAAATTTACGATCAGGATGGAGTTCAACAGAAAAAACAGAGTTATATTTCAAACAAAACTGTCGTAAGACAGTTCGGCTAAACGTAGCCAGAGGGAGTAAGTTTAAGTCGGAGATCAACACCTACATCTTGCTCCGACAAAATCTTAACAGGCAATCCAACAAAGGATGTGATGGTTGGAACGTCTAATGGTTGGGGAACACAGATTTGCCGAGAAGGGCACGAGGTTATCAACAATGGTCTTGATCGGTAACGAATTGCTTGTGGCGTAAGTTTGGCAACAGCTGCACTATTGTGGATAAACCCTCTTGGAGGTGAAGGAGGAGCAGCTTTCATCGCATGAGAGCTTAGTACAGGCGCCGCTGCCATGAACCGCTGATCACCATGGTACAGTGCACGTCTTGCTCTTTGGCGCTCTCTCTTGTGTGCATTTTGGTGGCCTCCTAGTGCTTGTGAATTAGTAAAGGCCCTGCGACAAAAATCACACTCGAATTTTCTGTTGTCTTCCAAGTTTACTGCTTTAGTTAGGATTTCATCGTGTTTAGTCAAGGGAAAACCAAAAAGCTTCACTTGTGAGGTAGGCCTATTGTCAGATGGATGGATTGAGGATCTGCTCTTTGCCATTTCTGTCGGAGAAGAACTTATCTTGTTCAATTTGTGTGCTAATGCCCCTATTTATAGGGAACTGGTAAATTGGTACTGAGAACAAGATGAGAAAACTCGACCTTTTGGTATCTCGTTAATAAAACTTTAGGTGTATATAATATCTTGTAAAGGAACAAGATACGATCATAAATTTGATAAATTAAATTAACCTTATGTTGGGAAATCAGAGCTAGATTTGATTCGTGTGTGATACAATAAAAATGAAATGTTGTTATATAATTTTTAAAAGTAAAGATCACTTAAATTCTATAAAATGATTAACATATTTAATATAATAAAGCATGAATTATCATTCATACCTTATTTTGAAGTTTTATTCTTTTCTTGTCATTTTTTAACCATTTTTGAAATTGCCTCATCTTAATTACCATAGCCACTCTAGTGCTTGACCTCGAACGGTATTTAAATGTGTTGAGAGAATTATATAACTATTGAAGAGAAAGTTAGGCAAGAAGTGATAATTTCTTTAGAACTTAAGCCTATTTATAATAAGTTTTAAACATTTTAGCAATTTAATTAAAATAAAATTCTATTTTCAATTAAGCTTTAATTAAAATTATAAGTAATTCTAATTAAAAACTAATTGTGCCCAAATAAAATTTAATATCTTATATTGATACTTATTTATTAAATATCTCATAAACTTTATAATCAAGTTTTTCAAACTTTATAATCAAGTTTAACTTGATTAAAACACCTTCTCTTTTAAACTCATTCTTTGTGCGTAACCTATATTAAATTTCTTTAATTTATCTTTAATTCTCTAATTAAATAATGTATATCTATAGATCAAGATTGACATCTAATAATGCATCATGATCACCAAAAAGAGTGTCAAAGTAGTTTTGAATAACCTTTATGGTTATAGTTTTTTTTTCATATAATTCAATCATTTTATCATACAATGTTCAGATTAGACATAAAGTATAGAAATAATGTCTGTTCTACTTGAGTCTAATCGTATTAGTTCTTCACCATTAGTAAATGATTCAATTAATAATATTTGAAAATTATTTTCAATTATCATTTCATCTTAGGCAAAGATTTCTCAAATCAATAGAAAATGAGAATAGTGAAACATTCTCCTTAATCACTTTAGGATGATGAATCATATTACAATCATTCAACTATCTATGTATAGTTTATGCTATATTCAGTGACTACCAATTGATCTACTCTTTACTAGAATAGGTCAAAGTAGTATCAAAACATAACAATCTTTATACGAGGTGATTTAGAGATTTTAAATTAAAGGGTCGCTTATACAATCATTATAATGAGAATTTCTATAAGTATACAAGTAATGTTCCTAATAGATTTCTCATATAGGGTTAGTTCAGTGAACTTATTTTCTAACAAGCTCCAACTCATTTATTTAAGTATCTTTATACTTTAGTATATGAGATTGACTACTTATTTCATAACATGTGCTAGTTCTTTATATTTTATTAATGTCCAATCTTAATAGAATAATGATCAAGAACAATTTAGAGATAAGTCATAATGTAATATGAATCTCATAATTATGGTCTTTTTATAATTTCATTTGCAATATAAATTTAGCCTATAGGCTTTGTCAAATACATCTGAATATGTATAAGATAAAAAATGTATTTAAATAATTATGCAATTAAACTACAACTAACCAATTAGTTGTCGGGCATATTCTAATAACTTATATACCGTAAATTACTTTTTGATGTATTAATAAAAATCGCTAAAATAATAGATATATAATTTTATTTTATTTCGTTCCCACTCAATGTTACATCTTCAAATACTTAAAAGATAATTTATGAAATCTCTCTAACCATTTGATCTTGTTAAATGAAAATAAGAAGATCAACATAATTAGTAAAGTTAAATATATTGTTTCTACTAAGAAAATATATAGAATAAGAATGACATATAAATAGAAATAACAAAAATATAAAATATTTTAAATGAAGTTCAGTTAATTAGGTGCACTTATGCTTTTGGGAGTTAAAAGTGACTAATTCTTTATTGAATTAATTTGATGGAGATTACAAATCTCTTATATAAATTCTAAGCGATACAATCTTATACAACTTATCGCTTACTAAACTCAACTTAATTTAAACATGATTCTAATAAGTTTTAAAATCCTTTCAGAATTTGAATTCCACTAAAAATCTATTTTTGTATAAGAGTGTCTATTATAAACATCATGTCCCAAGCTGTGTATCTCACTATTTCTTTTTAAAACATGGACACAGGTATTGACACACAAGTGCCCTAAGTCGCGGATCTTACTGCTTCTCCATGTACATGGACACGAGCTCCAACATGCTCATGTTCCAAATTGTGTCCTCTTTGAAAATTTCTTAACCATACTAACATACTCTTATTCTAGCCCATATCATCACTTTTTTTTAGGAGTAGAACACCCTTTAACACACAGTCATGTTTACTACCATACTCTTGTTCTAGCCTATATCATCACTTTTTTTAAGGAGTAGAACACCCTTTAACACACAGTCATGTTTACCTAAAAACTTCCAAGAAGTGCTCATTCTTTTTGAAACTTCAAGATTGTGTACTTGTATATGTGAGTCATACATAACAATCTCTACCTTAATAAATATACCCTTTACAAGTTAGGTTTTAGCCTCTTTTAACAATTCAAGACATTAATCAAGTTCGAGCAATTTTGAAAATTTTCCTGATAATTGACTTTGTGAACATGTTAGCTACATTATCAATAGTATGAACCTTCTCTAACAAGATCTCTCTATATATAATCAATTCCATGATCTTATGAAGCCTCACATCTACATGCTTAGTCTTTGCTTGATACATGTAATTCTTTGTCAAGTGCATGACAATTTGACTATTATAGTGTATTCAAACTCCCACCTTAATTTATGCCCCTATGCTATAAGTCATAATGCTTCCTTAATAGCCTCTATCACTGCCATATACTTTACTTCAATTATAAAAAATACATCCATAGACTATAATGTTAATTTCTAACAAATAGGTCCTCTTACAAGAGTAAAAGCATACTATAAGACTTTCTATTATCTAAATCTCATGTATAGTCTGAATTTATATATTCCATAACCAAAGGGTCACCTTGCTGATTGCTAAACACATTCTCATGATTTAATACAACTCTTAAGTACTTAAACATCCACTTGTTGCTTCTTAATGAAATCTTTCATAGTTCAACATGTACTTATTAAATTGACTAGTAAATGACCCAAAATCAACTTGTTACAAATAATTGCCTACATTAAATATCCAACTACTCTAGCATATGGAACCTAAAGACATATCATTAACCTTTATATCTATTTTGAGGCACTGGTTTCGGAAATGTTTGAATTGATTTGCCAATGAAGTAGTCAGATTTAGAGTTTTCACAAGTTTAACCTTGTTTATTTCAAATTTGTCTAATACCTTCACAATGCAGTTGGAATGACATAAGCAAAAGTTTTTAAAGCTCATATCCCTTTAAATATCCATTTCTAGTATTTTTTAACTAGTACTAAAATCTTTCATCTTAATTTCTCTTTGAACAAGGCCTTTAGTTCAATCATACTTTTTACAATAATTCATATATCATCAATATGTAATAATATAAAAATAAGTGATCCATCATCAAGGCTCTTAATGTATACACAAGAACCATACTCACAACTCATATAGCCAATTCAGATCATATATGAGTCAAATATTTTATAACATTATATGGAGATTACTTCAACTAATAAAGTAAAAATTTCAATCTACATATTAGATACTCTTTTCTAGGTTAACCAAATCGTTAATGTTACTTCATGTAAACTTGTTCCTTTACGTTAACACAAAGAAAAATTGCATTATATCCATCAATTCTAAGTGCATTCTAAACTAGCTACTAACGCCATCAAAGTCCCTAATAGAAGTATGGAGAACCATCAGGGAAAATATTTCATTATAATCAATCCTCTAACGTTATACGTATTTGTTCACTATTAGTCAAGTTTTGAACGTTTTTCTTTCTTATGTAATGAATCCGCCTCTTCTATTATTGCTCTCATCCATCTATCTCTCTCCTAATTGTTCATAACCTCCTAAAAAATAGTTAGATCCTTATTGCTTATCATGAGTGTGAAAGATACCGAGTCTTTTCAACTGTATCTATTTGGTGGTATAATTAGGAATGATATTTTTGGCCTAATGCAACCCAATATAGCCTAAACACCTCCACAAAAAGAATATCATTTTGGTAACAATCTAAGTATACTTAAACCATATGTTTGAGTCATGCTTGGCTTTAAGTTAAGCTTGGGCTACATGTAATAAGAGTTAAGTTAAGCCTGGCCAGAGATAAGCTTGACCCATTACCATCCCCATGATTAATGGTACGCTTTATTTTATCTGTGACTATAATATGTTGATGCTCTTCTCTTGACATCGTTCTTCAACTAGAATTTTTAGCCCTTTTCAAGACTGCTCCAAGTTGATCTAGTTCCATTTATACCACCTTATGTTGATCCTAACATATCCTTTCCATATAATTTCCTTAATCAACCTTACATTTCTACTTATTACCATCTATAGTGTTGGGCCCTAACACTTGTATCCCTTTAAACATTTAGGCCAAAAGTATTTTTTGAATCTCAACGTTTACGTCAAAATACAACTTTAATCCTAAAATTTTGAAGCTTTTAATTTGAACCCTAACGTTTACAAAATGTTCAGAATAGACCCTAAGTAGATGAAAATTTTAATAAAGTTAACTATTTGTGAGTTAAATATCATGTCAGTACTGATGTGACATTATTTATTATTTACTAGTCCAAAAGTGAGCTCCTCTGCCATGTGGTAGAGTAGGACCCATTACATAAAATTATAAGAATTTATTTACAATAATTTATGTTAGTACTAAATTAAGGAATTCACTAACTAGGAATTCAATTCTTTTGTAACAAAAGTAAGGAATTGTCCTTGTTGTAAGAATCATATGCATTCTCATATCTGCATATCAACTAAGTTGAGTTCCTAAAACCTACTCCTTCCTTATATATAGTTAGGATCAATCTCTGGATTTCTACTACTACCCTATTATTTAGCTAAAAACTTTATGCGGTTTATATGAATCTCAGATTTTTTTCTTTATCTGTTAATGAAAAAGAATAAACAATCAATATAAGATATCATACCATAAATGTTCATTGACAATTGAAGCGAAGGTTAAGCTTTATCGATTCAAGGATGAGAAAAATCTATAGGGATAGGAGAAGCACAAGTAATGGAGTTCAACCTAAAAGGAAAAACATAGTTTGTAGCCTTGCCTTTAGTTACCCTCCATAAAGATTTCTGCTTCAGAATTGCTTCTACTTCTTAACGTCATTCTACCTTATCCATTTGGTTGAACAAAGAAAATTCACAAGGAATAGAAGGTGTGAGGCATCCTAGTGTTGTGATGACTTGCATGATATTAGTCTAAATGGAAAAAGACTTATTAAAACCATCAATATTTGCTTTGTAATGTCTTAAAGTGAGGGATGGCTAGTGGTTCCCACCCCAAATCAACCGTCAAGAAACCACCCTCCACCACATTTGGAAACTCCCACTACAAGTCCTAGTGGGAATCCTCCTCCATGACGCACACCACCAGATAGCCACTAAACATCTAAAAACCTTTTCAAATTCAAGACCATGGCTTAGGCGTAAAGTCGCCTTGGGCCCTAATAATTTAATACATTTTCTTATGGTACCGCTGTAATGAATGTAGATTTTAAGAGAACTTTAATCGAACAGTAATAGCTCAACTCTGTGTTTGTATCATTGTTGATGTTTTTGTTTCTTATAAGGAAGAAAACACTATTGACATATAGCAAAATCATAGCAGAGCAATTACAAGGACAACGAAAATGGAATGAAGAGACTTAGTTCCAGACAGAAAGAAAATTCCATAAAGAGAAATGGAATCTAAGTCAATCCTTTCTTACCTCTCTCTCCTCTAACCGAAACTTTAATACTACTTGCTAGACCAATCATAACCACTCAGCCTAGTGTTAGTTATTTTAGGTCTTGAACTTTTCCTCCTTTCCTGATGCAATTGATCAATAGCCATGAGCCCATAGGGATGTCAATGGGCCGGGCTGGGTCGGGCTCGGGTTGTCCTCGGCTTGGCCCAGTTTGCCCTCGGTTATGGTGAGTCAGGATGGGCTGGCCCACAGCTCGACCTATCTGTAGGCTGTTCGGCCCATGGTTGGCCCGTTTATATTTTTTAATTAAAAATTACAAAACAGCGTTGTTTTGTCCAAAATGGGAGCTGACCATGGTCGACCCATAATAGGCCCGTGGCCCGTCCAAACCGGGCCAAAAACAGGTCAGGTCGGGTCAGGCCGGCCAGAAATTGCCATCCCTACGTGCCCATCTCCAACTGTCTCCATTTCTGCCTCATTTACCCCTGCTCTTACTAAATTGCTCACAACCGCCTCTTTAATTCTGAACCTAGGTCCACCTTTAATGCAAAATTACGGATTCCATATGCTGGAGTGCCAGACGTTTATCCACACTAACAAAAACATCCTTTTATACTTTGCGCTCTCGCTAGATTACGAAAACATCCTTCCGCGACCGCTACTATTTCCAATTA
This sequence comes from Erythroxylum alaternifolium, assembly GCA_027478495.1. NCBI lineage: Eukaryota > Viridiplantae > Streptophyta > Magnoliopsida > Malpighiales > Erythroxylaceae > Erythroxylum > Erythroxylum alaternifolium. The sequence goes on along the minus strand of JANIIA010000010.1, from coordinate 35,002,305 downwards.
GTGAATTCCTTAATTAGGGATCAATATAAATTAATGTAAATAATTTTTTAATTTTATATAGTTGTTTCACTATGTCACATTATAGTGAGGCCCACTTTTTAAGTAAAATAATAAATAATGTTATGTCATCGTTGATGTGACATTTAACTAATAGATGCTTAACTCTGTTAAATTTTTCGTTTACTTAGGGTCTATTCTGAATATTTTATAAACGCAGAGCTTAAATTGAAAGTCTATTCTGAATATTTTGTAAACGCAGAGCTTAAATTGAACATTTCAAAATGTTATAATTGAAATTGTCTTATGATGTAAATGTTAAGGCTTAAAGTATACTTTTGGCCTAAACCTTTAGAGTAGCCAATGAAAGTACACTTCTTTTATTTTAAATCAAACACTTCTTTTATTTTAAATCAAACTTAGATCTATCATCATTGAAAATATGAATGTATGTAGGAAATTTATATATCTTCAAATTTGAATGATTATGTTATTTCCTTACCACACTTCCTTTGCACTCATTCGGTGATGTTTAGAGTGATCTTTTGAAGAGGTAACACACCATACTCACCACTTTCACTTTAAAAAAATTAGGGAGCCATGTATCCATCTTTAAAAACTTGGCCCTTTTAGTTATGAATATATTTATCCTTTACAAAACACCATTATGTTATGGCATTTTCCAAACTGTATAATATCTTAGAATTCCATACTCCATATAGAATATCTAAAATTGCGAGCTTATATACTTAGTATTGTTGTTTGATCTTAATAACTTGATTTTTCTATTCATCTAATTTTTTACCTAGCCTTCTATGCCTTGAACTTTATAAAGACCTCAAAGTTATACTTTAATAAGTACAATGAGACTTTCCTTAAAATTGGTTAATAAATCTTATAAAGTATTGAAAATTCTTTGATTTTGTGCTTGTCCATCTTAAGTGTCATTTTAGACTATTTATCGACCATGAAAAATATACAAAAATCTAATTTATAGTATTTGATGTCCTTTAATAGGCTCCGTTTGTGAAGTTTTGTCATCTTCTCTTTCACTCACTTAGATGACCCAGTAGCACATGATATAAGCCAACACTATCATCTTCTAACTCTACTACAGAAATCTATTTATATACAACTATGTTCTTTACTAGTTTGTGGATGTTTCTTGCTAGCCTTGGCCTTTTTATTATAATCAATGCACCATTTATCGCCTTAATATTGTCTCTGTCAGTTATATTGCAAAAGCACTCACATGTAAGGTGTCCAAAGAGATCAAGTTCTTTCTCAAATATGACACATTCGAATATTGCATGACATCCTGACAACAACATCAAACATTTTGATCATGACCTATCATATTTTGATGATTTCTCAAGTTTTATCATCCTAAATACAAATATACCTAAGTTACTTGATATGTTTAACAAAAACCAGTCCTTATTTAGTGTTGTATGATATGAGAATCTCATATCCAAAGTCTACAAATCTTATAATTGATGGGTTGAAATGTAGAGCATATTAGCATAATTAACAAATCATCAAATTTCCTTTTGTCATCATGCCTTTTCTTGTTTAGACAGTCCTTCCTAAAATCTCCAATTTGCTCGCACTTATAGTATTAGATTGTTTTCATACCTTTGATGTTAGATCTATAACTCCCCTTTGACGAGTCATGCTTATACTTCTTCCTCCTACTATTATAGTTTCCCCTTACATATAGTCCTTCAACTTGAGAGCTTTCGCCAGTATTAAGTCTTTATTAGATGTGAGTCAATAACACAATAGTCATGTCTTTCAAAAAAATTGTTTTCTTATCTAATATGAGAGTAGTCATCAAAAATTCATATGATGTAGGTAAAGAGTAAAGTAAAATAATTGCTTATCTTCATTTGTTATGGTCACCTCAAGTTTTAACAAGTCACTGACTATTTGGTTAAACGTATTGATATGTTCTTCAAGATCCATTCCTCCATGCATCTTCAACTTGTATAGTCTTACTTTACATATATATATATCCACAATAAATGCAATATCTATGATGTAGTAGATGACCTTGTTTGACGTAAAAGTTTTATTGTTCTAACTGATTGCGCATGTAATTATTCCTAATCGAGCTCATCCGTATCTTTCAACTTATTCTTTGGTAGCCCCTTTGGCATAACTTGTTGCATCTTCACTCTTCATTGCCATATTTTAAAATTCTCAGCTTTATTGAATCCGCTTCAAACTTTGCAATTTAAATCATTGTTACCTTTGTTATACTATGATATTACTTATTAAGAAAATATAGGCTAACAAGAATAGAATAGAAAGAAAAACAATAAGAATATAAGAAGATTTCAAACGAGATTCGATTAATTAGGTGTCCTTACGTCTTTGATAGCTAATAATAACTGATTTTCTATAGAAATAATTTGAAGATTATATATTTCATATATATAGACTAATTTTATACAAGTATAATTATATGTAGTTGTATAATACAGACATATACAACTTGCCCCTTTACCAAATTATTCCAACTTAATACATTATTCTAATATGGAATCTTTTTAGCATTACAACTTCATACAAAAATACATTTCCATATAAAGTTGATTATTATGTACACGGTCTTAGATATGGCCATATTCTAAGTCGTATATTTCACTATCTTTTTCAAAAACATGGACATAGATTCTAATATGCTCGTGCCCCGATGTTGTAGACTTTATTATTTTTCTGCATATATAGACATAAGCTTCAATACGGCTGTGTCCGAAATTGTCTTCTTCAAAAAATCCTCTACCACATCAATATTGTCGTGTTCTAATTTATATTTTCACATTTAATTTTCAAAAAACACGTTCTAACAGACAACCATATTTATCTAAAGACTTTTGGAAAAAAAAAGTAATTTGCTTTTCAAACGTTCAGAATCGTATGACCGTGTACATAAACCATTCACAACCGTTTCTTAGTATTATCCGGTCATCGGACTTGGAATCATGCCTAGGAATGTGGAAAAAAGTCCTACCCGCCAAGCGTAAATCATGCATTAACATCCTGACAATGATTGATTCTATTTGAATCGCCGGGAATAAGTAATATGGATCTTTGGCGGTGATCCATGTTTCATTCTTGACAGTTGTGATATTAAGGTTGTCTGTTAGCGTCAAATTATGTGAACATGTCATGTTGGTGTTGGCGTAAAGGCCCTAGTCATGATAATAAATCTATGCCTGGCCTTGATTCCAAAAATGCACATACTCTTGCCGCATGTCCCCACCTTTGGCCCCGGAATTGCTTTGTCGGATCTCTTTAATATAATAAATGGAAAAACAAATTCAGAACATTAAAACCCATAAAACGCTAGGTCTAATTAATTCTCAGAACCTGGAAAAAGTCAGTTCAGTGCGGGAATTCGGAGCTGGATGGTAATTGAAGTACAACAAGGGAGTAGCTGAAGTGTGGAAGCGAGACCTGACGTTCTAATCCTAATATTGGCCAAGGAGGTAAATCATTGGTTGTACATCGAAGATGATACTTCATTACCACCGTTAGAATACCATCACGTGTCTACTTGTTGTTTGTAAGTTGATAAGATGGTTTTTGTCGGCCACCCAACTGGGCATGCATGGAACCATGGACACTTTCAATCGTAGACTGCCACGTCTAGTGTAAGTCATGCTTCAGTTCATATTTCCTTCTCTAAATGTATCTTGTCTTTGTAAACATAACCTCACGACAGGATTTAAAAACTCACATAACTCACATGTATATATTTATATTTAAAATTCTATTCTTTTATAGACATGGAGTTTCTAAATATTAACCTTTCTCCACTGCTCAGTAATGCAGAAATGATTTATAGACGTAAGCTTTTTATCTAATCAGTCTCTTTCTTAAATTTTCATTCTAACTTTTCGCAGGTGATAGTATTTTATGAAAAGACAAAACCTTATTAGGCAGAGATAGAATCCTAATATACTTAAAAAAAATGACAATCATCAATCAATTTTAAAACTTCCCATTATAATGTGCTAAAAGTTCAAAGACTCATTTATTAAATTATGTAGTCCATTTGATCAATAATTTAAACAATCATAATATACAATAGTCATCATTCATATACATCAGTATCATCAGTAATAATAATCAAGTTTAAGACTAACAAAGTTCATAAAGGTCATACATCATTAATTCAACATATTTCCTTCCCGTATCACTATACTGGTCATTCTCCATAATTACGATTATAAATGGAAAGTATATAATGGGATTTACCATTCAGTTCTATTTTTAACAACATATATTGCAGTCAAATACATACAAAAAACTCAAAAAATTAGCAATAATACATTCATTAAAGCATAAAGAGTGTCAAATATATAATAAGAGCCAATACAATAGTACCATCTACTAATCATCAGAACATATAACGCTCGTATTCTTTATATGACTAAAGAACATTTTGGGCGGTAACTCCTTTGTTAAAAGGGTTAACAAACATAAGATTGATACTAACATGCTCTATTGGTACTTTACGTTTTTGAACCTCTTCTTTAACGACAAAGTATTTCAGTTCCATATGTTTAGTACATTTGAAATACTTCTCATTCTTGGAGACAAAAATTGTTGCAAAATTATTACAACACATTTTCAGCAGCCTGGCCATATTGTCGATAATCCCAAACACTAAAACAAAGTTTCACAACCATTTAGTCTTAATCATGGCCTTAAAATATGCCATAAACTCAACCTCTATAGTGGATGCAACAATTACATATTGTTTCACACTATTCTATAAGATGAATCCTCCGGCTAACATATAAATGTAGTCAAAAGTGGATTTTCTTATATCTATACAACCATCAAAGTTTGAATATGAGTATCTAACCACCTAAAGGTGATCAGAACTCCTAAAAGTAAGCATGTGTTCTTTAGTTCCCTGCAAATATCTCAGAACTTTCTTTGTAGCTTTCCAGTGATCCATACTAGGATTACTTTGGTATGTCCCTAACATCTTCATTCCAAAACTTATGTCTAGTCTCATATATACATGTCCAAACATACATTAGGCTCCTAACTAGATATGCATATGGAATTGATTTCACTTGCTTCCATTCTAAGTCACTTTTTGGACATTGCATGATGCTAAACTTGTTCCATTTTTTAACTAAAATGAGTGATGTTGAATACTTTTTCATGCTAGATCTCTATAATACTTTATTAATATATGCTTTCTAAGACAATCCTAACAATCCTTGTGATCTATCACATAATATTTCTATTCCTATCACATATGTTGCCTCACCCCTATCTTTCATTTCACAATGACTAAAGAGAAATTTCTTAGCCTTAGTCAATAGACCAAGATCATTAAATGCAAGCAAAATGTCATCAACATACAAAACTAAAAAATAAACGTACTCTTATTGACCTTTAAATATATGCATTAGTCAACATTGTTTCTTTTTTAATTGGAAAGGAAACAATAATATTGTTGAACTTAAAATACCATTATCGGGAAGATTGTTTAAGTTCGTATTTTGACTTTTTTAGTTTACACACACCGTGTTTATTTCCAACCTTTATGAACCAATGGGTCTATTTAGACTTCTTCATCTAAATCTCCTTTTAGAAAGATAATTTTCACTTCTATTTGGTGTAATTCCAAATTATATTGTACTAACAAAGCCATAATAGTTTTATGTGAATCCTTCTTAAAGACTTGTGAGAATGTCTCCTTATAATCAATATCATCTTTCTGAGTAATTCCTTTAGTAACTAGTATGACCTTGTAATGTTCTAGGTTACTAAAAGAATCGCGTTTGGTTTTAAAGAAACATCAACAACTACTTCTCTTATAACCTTCTGGCAATTTTGTAAGTTTTCATACTTTATTCTATTTTATATATTTGAATTCATCTTTTATAGCATCTAACCATTTATCAAAATTTTCACTATTTATGGCTTATGAAAAGGTCACTGGGTCATTTTCAATTCCCATGTCATTTTCAAACTAATGAAGATATTCCACATAATCATACGAAACGGTTGGTCTTCTTTCTCTTTAAGACCTCATTAATGATATTTGTTATGGTTCTTTTACTACAAGTTTATTCACTTTATGTTAAATTTCATTATAAATGGTGGGTTCATTAATTTGTTATTCTTCATGATTATTAGGTGGTTCAATAATTTGTGAAACAAAATTTGTGTAGGTGTACAAGCCACATAGACTTGCATAAGGACATCCATTCCTATTTCTTGAATATCCATTTTATGTGGTGTTTCACTCCCAATAGTCTCACTATGTTCAATAAACCTAACATTACTACTTTCCATAATTATTGTAGTATGCTAGGACAATAAAATATAAACCCTTTAGATTTCTCTGGATATCTAAGGAAATAGTCACTGATTTTTCTTACATCCAGTTTCTTTTCATGTGAATTATAATGTGTAATTTCTGCCTAGCAACCTTTAATATACAAGTGCCTTAAACTTTGTTTTCTTCCAATCCACAGTTCAAAAGGAGTCCTTGAAATTACCTTACAAGGAACCCTATTCAATAAGTACATGACATTTTTCAGAGCATATGTCTATAAGGAAGTGGATAAAGATGAATTATATGTCATACTCCTAACTATATCTAACATAGTTCTATTACATCTTTCTATCACACCATTTTTTTATGGTGTGCCTAGCATTGTGTATTACGCACTAATACCATATCTTTCAAGGAATTTAGCAAAAGGACTAAGATTTTAACCATTTTCACCTTACTTACCATTACATCACCACTTTTATAATACCTAACTATTTTTAACTTTTTGTCTAATTGCCTTTCAATCCCATTAATATATACCTCCAAGGTATTTACCGCATTATATTTATCATATAACAAATAAATATATCCATGACGTGAATAATGATCTATAAAGGTGATTTCAATATTTTTCATTATTGAAAGTAGGCGCATTAAATGACCCACACACATCAGTGTGAATTTTTTTAAGAGGTTAAGTGCTTCTTGTAGCTTCTTTCTTTAATTTGTGTTTTGTTTGTTTTCCTTAAAAACAATCCACATAAAAGTTAAGATTAGTAAAATCTAAATAAGGAAGAATTTCATTCTTAACTAATCTTTGAAGTTGTTATTCGAAAGTGTGTCTTAAACGCTCATGCCACAATTAAGTAGATCTATTATTAATGAAACTAAGCTTGACCCAAAATATTAAGATTCAAAGTTAATGAAGTTTCAACATGAAAAATGTTAAGGTTTAATTTATATAAACCATCATACAATACACCACTACTAATCAAGTGGTTATGTCTATCTAAAATGAAACTACCACTACCAAATTTAAATAAATATCCAGATCAATCAAGTTTAGATAAAGAAACTAACTTCCTAGATATACTAGAATATAAAAAGTTTCATATAAGTCCATATGATATCCAATATCTAGGATTGAGTGATAAGTCCCGACAAATTCCATTGGAACTTTCATTTTGTTGCCCATATAGATAAATCTTTCATTTGATCTTATGGTTTGGGTCATAAAGAATCCTGGTAAGGTATTAGAAACATGAGCAATACAATTTAGAATCAATCTACTAAGTATTAAAAAGAACTTCATCAAGGTTTGTTTCAAAACGTAGATAAGCACTAGACTTACCTTTCTTCTCAAATCATGCCTTATGCATTGATCATGTTCCTTTTTGGGAATTTAAGAGGATTCCCCATTAACTTTCAGAGGTCCCTTCACTTTCTTCTTATGCTTCTTTCTATCTTTCTTACCAGCTCCTTGATTCTTGACATGATTAATCACTACAAGAAGATTTAGTTTTAGTGACAGAAATTACCGACGAAAAATACTAATCTTTTGTCGAAAAATAAATTTGGCAATAGAGATTACCGATAGAAAGATTCATAGGAGAAATGACCATAGGTAAAATTCAGCCACAAATATTGTAAATCTGTCGCTAAATTTACTGACAAAATTAAAATTGTGGTCGTTAAAATTTACCGAGGGAATCACAATTTTAGTACCTAAAATTACCTACGGTTGTTGTAATTCCGTCGCTAAATTTACCGACGAAAAGATATCTTTTGTAGGTAAATTATCTATAGAATGCTATATTCCATAGGTAAATTGTCGAAAAAACTGCAATATCCGTAGGTAATTTTAGCGATGGATAAACAATTTCCATCGCCAAATTTACCTACGGAAGCAACTTTTCGTCGATAATTTACCTACAAAATATAGCATTCTGTTGGTAATTTACCTACGAAAGATAACTTTCTTTCTGTAATTTACCTATGATATTTTCAAGTACCACTTCTCACTTCCCACTCGAATTTTCTGTTGTTAATCTATTGATTTTTTCTATATTTAATTTCTTCAAATAATATAATATTGAATGATAATATAATGTAAAAATTTTGCTGATTGATAATATAATATAAAAATTATAATGTACAACAATAAGTATCTTGAAAATAACTGCAAATTATTCATACAAAAACTTAAGAGTAGAAAAACTTCAAATACATTCACTTAAGTACCTAAATAGTATAAATCTAAGCTATGCAATTGGTGAAGGAGGATGATCTAACTCTTGCGATTAGGTGCTGCCCCTCCCCTTCAATTCATCCATCTCATTACAAAGATAGGCTATGTACTCCATCGACTGTTGCAACTGAGTTACCAACCTCTCTACTGTGT